>SNQJ01S0015407.1:76908-101066 GCA_010110895.2 Picea sitchensis | reverse complement strand
TAAGCCCCCTAGACTTAGTCCCTAGGCTCCTTACTCAGCCCTTTTCCTACCTTCCAGCCCCTAGTTCCCTTGCCCAATCTGTGGACGCTCAGTCCCCCATCACTCTTTCATCGTGGACGGTCTGCACTGGCGGTATTTATATTTTATTAATTGACCTGCATACATACAAGTACATTAACAGGCTCTTGGCCTTCAATACTTAGGCTCCTTGGCCTAACAAAACTTATAAGCCTACAGCTTATACAAAACTTGGCTCACCAGCCAATAGAACATATTTACAATTCTTTGCATATGCATGATCTGCAACGGGGCTCGGCCTTGGGGACACTACACCATTGGGGTAAAAGACGGGACTACATTGATTATCTGGGCCAGGAGGATCATTTCCAAGCATAACCTGCTTAAATCAGTCCAGACCAAGGCCATCCAGATGGAGCAGAGTACACATGAGTTCAAAGATCTATTTGAAGAGATTTTCATCAAAGGCCTCCCACAATTTTGAGATGGCAAAGGAAAATTGTATGATAAGGAAGAATACAACTTTCTCCTCCCCCAATGCAGAATGGATCACTCCAAGTTTGAAAGCCTAGAGGAAAACTTGAAAGGGAAAAACCTGGTGGAGTATTTGACCACAAATTTTGAGATCTTGAATCAGTTCAAGATAGTGAATATCGCACTACCAACCCTTGATCTGGAGATCTTGATCAAGGAAATGATGGATTACGAGATCCCTTTTGACTTGCAGTGGAAGGAGATAGTGCAGTTGGGCAAGACAAAATGCGGTTTTCTAGGAACCAGCAAATAGCCTCCAAGTGTCACCAAATTGGCAAATTCGACAGAGGACTGAACTAGGACAGATGGCAAGGATAGAAGTCGAGCAGTCAGAGAAATGGACCATTAGTTTATGAAACATTTTTTATTAATCATTGTAAATTGTTTCACATACCGAGACTGTCAGTTGAAATTATTGTAGTCAGTTTTAGAAGCTGAAACGTTTCAGTTCAACTATTGTAATCAATTTCTAATTGAAAGGAACTTGAATTGTATAAATACTAGTAGTTCTGAATGTATTAATGTTGGAAGAAGTGTAAGGGCACCTTTAGTTTTTCTATACATATGCAGAAGATTTTGAAGTCTCTATGAAAATATTCTAATGGTGGTGATATGAGTTCTATCTCTTCTCTTTGTATGTATTTCTTGTGTTCTTTAATTCCACTTTCATTTTCTTCTATTTAAATTGGATAGTTAAAAGATCAAAATTCTTCTCTTGATGCTCTTGGCTTAAGTAATTTAAACTCCGTAATTCTCTTGCTAACTAATTCAGAATTCATTTCAGTAATGCTTTGATGCAATTATTTGTTTTCTCCTTCTTCGTACATTCTTCTTAAATACAATTAGAACTCAGATTCACTACCTCATTTAGCATTTATCCTCTGGAGAGTTATACTATCCAGTCATTGTTTTCATTCAATTTCAGAATTTTGACTCCATAGCCCTAAGTGTCCCTCCCCTTCCTTTCCAACAACTTTATAAAAAACCCCCAAAACAAACTAAATCTAGCTACTGATTGCCAAAGAAATATCAAGTGACATGAGAGATCCCTCTCTGAGCTGAGAAGTCTAGTGTCCAACTCAAAAGCTGGTTGAAATAGTTACCTCTATCATTTTTCTATCAGTCGAACAAAATTTAAAGAGTGTTAACATTCTAGCGTTGTTGTCGGGAACCGAAAGTGAAATCTTCCTTGGGAAAAGAATGACTTAAAGCTTCAGTTTTGATTCCTGAGGGTGACAGTGAATCGAACACCTTATTGGCTGAGATTATTTTTTCCCTGGAGACTCCATTACTAAGAGACCAGTTGCACCAAGAAGTTTGATCTAGAATTCCCGGCTCCCAAGAGAATTCACACCAGCAGAAACCCAGACCCAGAAGCTACAATCCCTGTGTCTGATCCTAAAAAAATTGTAAACAAATAGAAAGCTTCTTCAAGATGGAGAATGAATTTGAGAATCTGAACATTGATGAAGAATACTATGATGAGGAGGTAGATGCAGTTGCTTTCACAAAGGATGGTTACTTCGACAATCAGATTGCAGGCAAAGATATAGTTCAACTGAAGAGAAACATCATTCCCAAAGGTCTGGTCCCATTGGAGAAACTCTTTGATAATAATGATGTGGCCAGAAATCCAAAAATTATAGTAAATGAAGGGGATGTGGAAGATTGCAATATTTAAACTCAGGAGGACCCCAACATCATTAACTTGTCTAGAACACTCAACCTTGAAGTCAAGGAGATTTATATCAAATCAATGAAAGAGTTCACTGATGTTTTTTTCTAGATCTATGAGGATCTGAAAGTTTATGACACCAGTATAATTCAACAAGTGATCCCAATCAAAGAATATCACAAACCTGTCAAAAAGAAATTGCGAAGGATAAACCCTTTGTTGCTGCCCTTGATTGAGAAAGAGTTAAAGAAGCTATTTGAAGCCAAGATCATAGTATCCCCAAGTTTTTCTAAATGGGTGGAAAATCTAGTGCCAGTCAGAAAAAAGAGTGGAGAAATCAGGTTGTGTGTGGATTTTAGAAATCTGAACAGGGTGTCTCTAAAGGACAACTACCCACTGCCTAATATGGATCACATTCCATAGAAAGAGGCTCTCATAAAATGTCAATGTTGGATGGTTTCTCTGGATACAATCATATTATGGTGCACCCTGATGATCAAGAAAATACAACATTCACAACACCATGGGGTACATTCATGTATGCCAAGATCCCTTTTGGGCTCATGAACGAAGCGGAAACATTTAAAAGAGATATGGACATAGTTTTTGCTAATGAAAAAGACAAAATCATTGTTATCTACTTAGATGATATCACTGTGTATTCTGTTTCGGATGAAGAACACCTCAAGCATCTAAGGGAATTTTAGAAGTGTAGAAAGTTCGGTATTTAGTTGAACCCAAAGAAGTCAAATTTCTCCATGGAAGAAAGAAAGTTGTTGGACCACATTATTTCAAAAGAGGGGATAAAGATAGATCACAGCAAAGTTGAGGGAATCTTAAAAATTGGCATACCCAGAAGTAAAAAAGAGGTGCAATCTTTCCTGGGAAAGGTGAATTTTCTAAGAAGGTTTATCCCTAACTTGGATGAAATCATAAAGTACATTATTAGCATGCTCAAGAAAGGAAATGAAATAAAATGGATCCTTGAAGACAGAAAATCCTTCGAGGATATTAAGGTGGCACTGACTAAGGCTACAATATTGTCCAGTCCTAATTTTGAAAAGGATTTCATATTGTTATCTTTTGCTTCATAGCACACAATTGTTGGTCTTTTACTACAGAAGGATGAGAAGAATTTTGAGAAGCCCATAGCATATTACAACAGTACATTGAGGGATGCCCCCTTGAAGTATGATATCATGGAAAAGCATGCATATGCACTAGTCAAAGCCTTGAAAGAGTTCAGAGTTTACATATTGAATTCCCATACTACTAATAATGTGCCCAGTAGCTCTTTGAAAGACATCTTAACATGGCTTGATCCTGAAGGAAAAAGGGGTAAATGGATAGTTGTGTTGTTATAATATGACCTTGAGATCGAACCTACAAAGTTGATAAAGGGACAGGAGACTGCAAAGCTGATGGCACAGACCAATTGTGAACTCTTGGGAATAAATTTCATGGTTGACTTTTCAATAGGTGTAGAGGAAGAGAAAGATCCTCAGATATCTCAAAGATTCCTGGACTCCCCATGGTATGCAGATATCATTTATGTGTTGAGAAATCTGCAGGCTCCTTCTGAATTGAGTAAAACGAAGGCCAGATTCTTGAAGTTGAAAGAAGCAAAGTTTTGAATAGTAAATCAATCTCTATATTGGAAGGATCTAGGGGGAATTTTGTTGATTTGTTTGCTGGAAGAAGAAGCATAGAATATCATTAGAGAGTTCCATAAGGGTGACTGTGGAGGCCACCATTATTGGAAGACCATTGTGCACAAGATTTTGAGGGCTGGGTTCTATTGGCCTGGCATTTTTTTTTATGTCTATAAATAGGTTTCAAGATGTCATGAATGTCAAATTTTTGATGGGAAAATAAAATTACAGCCTCTGCCTTTGAAACACATCTCTGTTGAAGCACCTTTCAGACAGTGGGGCCTTGATTTTATAGGATAAATACACCCACAATCCTCATCTCAACAAAAGTGGATTCTAACAACAAAAGGTTACTTCACTAAGTGGATTGAGGCAATTCCCACCAGGAAGGCGACAGATGCTATTATCATCTAGTTTTTGGAAGAAAATATTTTGTCCATGTTCGGATGTCCAATCAAAATCATCACAGACAATGCAACAACATTTAAGTCCAAAAAGATGGAGAAAATTTTCAATGACTACAACATTACTCTTGGCCACTCCACCTCTTATCACCCTCAAGGAAATGGGTTGGCTAAGTCATCAAACAAGAGCTTGACCAAAATTGTAAAAAGGTTTCTCCAAGATAACAAAAAGGCTTGGCACAAAAAGATCATCCATGCACTATGGGCTAATAGAATCACTCCAAAAAGATCTATTTCCACTTCACCTTTTCATATCATTTATGGTACAAAATCAATCTTTCCTACAACATTGGGGTTGCCAGTGATGAGGTTGTTATAGGAACATAATGCATAAATAGATGCCACTCGGAGAAGAAAGGATGAACTAATCAGCATCCAACAAACCAGGGAAAAGGCCTTCGACAATGCTCAGTTGCACCAAGATAAGATCAAAAACGATTTTGACAAGCATACCAAGGAGGATGAATTCAAATCAAGAGACTTGGTATTGATATGGGATGCCTGAAATGAAGATAAGGGAAGGCATGGGAAATTTGACCACCTATGGTTGGGACTGTTCAAGATTGTAGCATACCATGGAAACAATGCTTATCTGATAGAGGAAAGTAATGGAGACATCATTGGAGGAGGGCTTGTGAATGGCAGGTTCCTTAAGAATTATATCATTTAAACAATCATCACCCCTTCCATTCATTGTACATAATCATTTTCATTTTTTTCCTGAAAGAATTGAAATAAAAGCAGCATAACTGAAGCCCGAGGTGAGGGCCCTGATTTATGCTGAGTAGATTTTGAATTTTTTGAATAAAGGTTGCTAGATTCAGATTGCAGGAATAAATAAAAACCCAATGGGTAGGCACTGGGTCTACCATTATTTTCTACCTCGCAGGGAGGATAGCATCCCCAGTTGCAGCCCATGTTATCACTATAACAATTTTTTAATGGAATCCAATTTTTGAGACTTATCGAGAAGTTAAACTGGTGTAGAGGCATAATAAAATGGAGGACGAGGCCATATATGGTGGAAGGAAGCTAAATATAGATAAAGTGTGGAGTTGATGGGACTCAGCGGGCCACAGATCTCAGATGCTGAAGATCAACAGTCAGGGACCATATTGGGCAGAGAACTAGTGCGGAGGTTAATTCTTGAAAGAGGGCCGATAAAAATACCGTGGTTTCGACTTGGGACCACGTGGCGCCACCAGATGCATTTCGGGGAGAAAAACAATCTACTCCAAACCACTTTGCCTCATCCCTGAAATCGGGAAGCATATATAAAAGGGGGACCTTGTCCTTATTTTATGTTTTTTCAAATCATTGGAATGTTAAAAGTGGTGCGACTGCTCCATTCAAACCCAAGCTCAATTGTGCACCAAACACACACATCTTCTCCTCATTCACATGTATTTTTCACCACCACCATGGAACCTGTAATTTTGTCTGTAGCAGAGAAAGATCCCCTGCCAAACGAAGAATCCCTAATTAACAGAGATTTTGATGTGTTCGACACCAAAATAACTATCTCACCTGTCTCTATGTCTAGAGCCAATTTGTCAGATAATGTAGGGAGAAATATACCCTTTCTCGAAGTAGTCCAAGACTCCACAGTCCCTTATTCCATCGAGGTCACATTCCCTTTCCTGGAATTCATAGGTTGGTGTGTAGAGTAATACTCACAAGAAGAGAGAGTCGTTTTAAATAAATTAGGGTTGGAGGTCCTATTTAGAGTAGATACCCAGTCAATTCAATATGCCCTCAGCATACTAGAGTTCCCCTCCGCATTTTTTGAACCGTTTGAAGAGGAAAAGTTAATCATGGTTTATCGGGAATGTGCCTCCGAAATCAAAAACCTATTTTTATAGAAATTGTCAAACCCGAGCATTATTCTAAGAGTCTATCCATGTCAATGAATGTAAGTGTCATGGTTATTCAAATCCAATGGGTATGTTCCATATTGATTCAAATTTTAGGTCTGGATAACAGGAGATATGTGGTCAAGCTCATGCTAGTCTTTCTATTATCATTTTTTCAGTTAGAGTCCAGTCAGTCAGTTTGCATCGGCTTTGATAAATTCATAGTTGATAATGTACACAGACAGCTAGTGAATTTATAGTCACTAAGGCACTTTAGGTATTAAACATACTTGTTGAAGATGTTCTTGGAGACAAACAAAAAAGAGTTCCCTAAAGAAACATTCTTCTCAACTGAATGCAAAAGAATCATCATGCTCATTTTCATAAATAAGATCATGTCCATAGTTTAGAGCCTGATCTTCAACACCAGCCCGCCAAGAGTCTTGGAAGACATGAAAAGTTATTTGCAGCCAAATCTATAAAACAAAGTGGGAGATTGTGTGTTGTTCATGAATTCTACAGTAATTTGGATATATGGTTGTCAATAGGCTCCTTACATTCTGCCTATTTTTCTGACACACAGAGTCTTTTCCCTGGAGTTCATCAGGCAAAGAATCATATCAGAGATAGGAAATTTCCTGAAAATGCACAAGGTATCCAACCTAAAATTTCCTTTCATCATAGGACCCTTTGTTGTGAATACTAGATATTGATTATCTCAGATCCAATCCAAACTCAAGGAGTTTGGAATTGATAAGCTACAAGGGAGAATATATTATCCACAGTAGGTCATATTTAAAAGAAGATTGATGAGCAAACAAGCCCCTTATGAACATGAGTATGTTGAAGGTTTTGACAAATTAAAAAAATTAGAAACCTGTGTTGATATGGAAGCCATCTTACAACTTGCTCAAACACAACAAGTAGGGCCAACCCTACAGAAGACTCAAACACAACAGACCTCTCAAAATATCAGACTCCAAGTTCCCAAAGTAAGTGTCTACACCAAGAGAAGAAGTTCAGAGGCCCTAGGCACCATTAGTCAACAGACTTCTCCCAAGAAAATAAAAATCACATAGTCCCCACAGATAGTAAATCTAGAGGAAGAAGAGCCTAAAGAGAAGGTAAGTATCGATATGGTGGAGAGTGGCACCAGCAAGGAAGAAGTTGGTAAAATAAGTATGCCCCAAAGTGAAAGAAGCTCAAGAGATTTCAGCAGGAAAAAACACATTTTTGATAAACCACCTGGAGTTTTCTATCAATCTAAAGAAGATTTAGCAAAGCAATATGTTGTGAAAGGAAGATTGGCCATGAGTGAAATAAGAGAGTTGATACCTGAGGTAGAAAGGATTTCTCATCATAAGTCTTCTTTGTTCTCAGTTCGGGATATAGAGAAGAAGACACTCAACATAGCAGTTGTAGATGAGGATAAAGTGTCTGAGGTTAAGTTGCATTATGAAAACATCAGTGCCCCAGACAAGGTGAAATTCCACAGAAACACTAGTGACATGCTGTATTCAGACTACCTGGGTGTGAGCTTGAATATTTCAAGGTTGAAAACTCATGTACTTAAGTTGGAGGGACAGTTGAGAAAAGAGAAAGCATCCATCAGATTTTGGAAGACTCGAGTCAAGAGATTAGAATCTGAAGGCCCTCAGGTAGTGAAAACTTTCGTAGAAGAGAAATACAAGCTAATTCAAAGCATGAAGAAAAAACTAAAGATGTCTGCCATCGAGCATCCACAAATAGTAGAGATGGTTTCTCTGGAGCAAGAGAAAGAGGCATTTCAATAGGAAGCATTGAATTACAAGGCCAAAGTATTGCAATTGGAAAAAGAAAAGGTAAATTGGTCACAAGGATAGACAAAAGTATCAAACATGTATGTAGTTGTACCTTGTACTACAAAAACTGGGCCAAGCGTTGAAGGACTTGTCCAATCTATGTCACAATTTAGCCTGAAGGCATGAGAAATAAAGAGCCTTAAGGAAGATATAGAAAAGCTGCAACAAGAAATGAGAATAAAGGATGAGAAAATGGCCCAGTTCCAGAAAGAGAATCAATCTTTGCAGGAAAGAGTAGACAAGTTGAAGAAAAGGTTGAGAGGCAAAGGATTGTTGCAGGGAGCCAAACACGTCATCTGGGATTCCATTGTTGTTGAATCTTCCAAGTTCAGGGCGTACCTAAATTTTATAAACGACAAAGATAGCATGTCCATCACATCCAAGATTAGGTGCACTGTTGTGAATGAGACACTGGCAAAAAAACCCTCTGAGTGGGCACAAAATGCTATAAATTTGTTGAATTCCATCCCCACCTCTGAACTTTAGACCATTGGGGTAAAATACAGGACTACATTGATTATTTGGGCCAAGAGGATCTTTTCCAAGCATAATCTGCTTAAATCAGTCCAGACCAAGGCCATGCATATGGAGCAAAGTATACAAGAGTTCAAATATCTATTTGAAGAGATGTTCATCAAAGGCCTCCAACCATTCTGGGATGGAAAAGTAAAATTGTATGATCAGGAAGAATACAACTCTCTCCTCACCCAATGCAGAATGGATCACTCCAAGTTTGAAAGCCTGGAGGAAAATTTGAAAGGGACAAACATGGTGGATTATTTTACCACAGATTTTGAGATCTTGAATCAGTTCAAGACAGTGAAGATCGCATTGCCAACCATGACTTATGCCTCTCGCATTGAACTGGAGATCCTGATCAAGGAAATGATGGATTATGAGATCCATTCTGACTTGCAGTGGAAGGAGATAGTGCGGCTGGGCAAGACAAAATGCAGTTTTCGAGGAACCAGCAAATAGCCTCCAAGTGTCACCAAATTGGAAAATTTGATAGAGGATTGAAGCAGGATAGATGGCGATGATAGAAGTCAAGCAGTCAGAGAAATCGGTCGTTAGTTTATGAAACATTTTTTATTAATCATTGTAAATCGGTTCACATACCGAGACTGTCAATTGAAATTATTGTAGTTAGTTTTAGAAGCTTAAATGTTTTAGTTCATCTATTGTAATCAGTTTCTAATTGAAAGAAACTTGAATTGTATAAATACTAGTAGTTTCGAATGTATTAATGTAGGAAGAAGGACAAGGGAACCTTTAGTTATTCTGAATTCAATTGTAAATTCCTGGAGCTGAATTGAACACATATGCAGAATCTTTTGAAGTCTCTATGAAAAGATTCTAATGGTGGTGATATGAGTTTTGTCTCTTCTCCTTGTATTTATTTCCTGTGCTCTTTAATTCCACTTTCATTTTCTTCTGTTTAATTTGGATAGTTAAAAGCTCAAATTCATCTCTTGATTCTCTCGTGTTAAGCAATTTAAACTGTGTAATTATCTTCCTAACTAATTCAGAATTTATTTCAGTAATGCTCTGATGCAGTTATTTGTTTTCTCCTTCTTCCTACATTCTTCTTAAATACAATTTATAACTCAGATTCATTGCCTCATTTAGCCTTTATCCTATGGAGAGTTCTACTGGACAGTCATTGTTTTCATTCAATTTCAGAATTTTGACTCCATAGCCCTAAGTGTCCCTCCCCTTCCTATCAGCAACTTTATAAAAACACCCCAAAACAAACTAAATCTAGCCAATGATTGCCAAAGAAATCTCAAGTGACACGAGAGATCCCTCTCTGAGCTGAGCATGCTAGTGCCCAGCTCTAAAGCTAGTTGAAATAGTTACCTCTGTCATTTGTCTATCAACCAGACAAAATTTACAGAGTGCTAACAGATTACACTCTACATATAAACTATTACATTGAACCAAACACTCAATGCATACATATGAAAACATTGTCATGGTATCAAATTCTTTACATGCATAGTGTACTACTGGGTATTCAAAGATTATATCATGGACGCACACACAACAAAGTATACAACACAACAATATACCTTGTAAATTTTTATAATCCAAGATTCAATCTATGCACAATGCAATCCAATCGAAGATTCAACTTGCATATAGAACATTCAAACCCATGATTTGAATGGTTAATTAATATCACAAGAATTCAAGAGAGTAGGTTTAAATATTTAGTGGTAGTCTAAATGTACTATGTTTTTGTTCTTTTCTGGGTATATTTTTTGGGGATATTTGTCCTAAATTCTGCCAGATATTTTTGGATCTACATATTTGAGTGGTTAAATCTGTATAATTTGAATTCTCTAGGGATTTTTCATCACGCTGAATCCATTTTTGCATTCAAAAATATAATTTAAACAAGAGAAAGATGTGATTTTGTACATATTTATGTTACCAGATTCCAATGAAAAAAACAAAAACATAAAACAATTAAACAACACCAAAAATTTATAAATATAATATCAAAATGATATAACCTTTCCATAATTCATAAACCATGAAGGAAATTGATAATTATGCATGTAAGAAATTGAGGCCAACATCGATATCATTTATTAACTCCAAACAAATAAAATCATAACATTTAATAAATTAATAAACCCACAAAGGTATACGCTACAGAATCCATGCACATATAGAGGTATATAGGCTACGACATCCATGCGCACAACTATCAAAACATTAACTTTATAGTATTCCATATATAAAATAGTATGAAGAACGTAAATAAATAGCTAGAAATGGCAGAGAAACAATGATATAAATAGAACAATACCAGAATAATACCAAAATAACACCCAAAATATCACTTTGATTACTGATATCAATGTTCACTTGCCTCTTCGAGGGGGCAACCTCCAGCAAAGCAGAGCTCTATTACAATAATATCCAAGACAATATTTCTCTTACGCTCTACTTCTATTTATACTAAATCTATCTATCCAAAAGAACAATCTAGAGGAAGATCCTTCTAGAAGAGGAAGCTTCTATTAGGTCTTCTTACATTTGAATTATTCTTCCTTATTGATAGGCCTTATTAATATTGGCCTTTATTACATGGAATTATATTATTCTACCTATGTGAGGGATTAGAGAGGTTAGGTCCCTAACATGCCCTCCCCCTTGAAGAACATCCTTTTCCTCAAGGTTTCAGATGAGGGAATTGTTGTAGAATGGTGGTCGGCTCCCAGGTGGCATCTTCTGGAGGGGTATCTTTCCATTGGACTAACACTTCCTGGATGGTGCATTGATGGAGACGATGCTCTCTCTGGGCCAATACTACATGTGGCTTAAACCATATGGAACCTTTTTCATCCAACTCAGGGAGACTAGTTTGAGTTTGGCACTTAGTTCCAATCACCTTCTTTAAGAAGGAAACATGAAAAATAGGATGGAGCTTCGACTAACTGGGTAGAGCTAACTTATAGGCCACTGATGCCACCAGCTTGAGAATTGTATAAGGACCATAAAATTTGGGTGCATGCTTCTGATAGTGTTGATATTTGAGTGAAATCATCTTATAAGGTTGTAGTTGAAGAAATACTTGGTCCCCTTCAACAAAATGACGATCGGAACGACCTTGATCTGCTCATTTCTTCATGTGATTATGATCCATGACCAAATTGTATTTTGGGGCATGAATAATAGCCTCGTGAATTGTAAGATTCATGTCAACCTCCTGAACCTTCGAGACCCCTAGAATATAAGAGAGAATTGATGGAGGCTTTTGGCCATAGACTGCTTCAAAAGGATTCACACAAGTAGTTGTATGGTAAGAGGTGTTGTACCACCATTCAACTAGGGGTAACCATTGAGCCCACCTATTTTTCTGCTCAGATGAAAAACACCTCAAATATGTTTCCAAACACTTGTTGACAACTTCAGTCTGGCCATCCATTTGCGGGTGATAGGCAGTGCTGAGATGCAATTGGGTGCCCTGTATCTTGAACAATTCTTTCCAAAAATTGTTGGTGAAAGTGGGGTCTCTATCGGAGATAATAGAATTAGGCATGCCATGAAGCTTGAAGATATTATCAATAAAGATTTGAGCCACTATGGAGGCTATGAATGGGTGTTGAAGAGAAAAAAAAAATGAGCATATTTGGAGAGACGATCGATGACCACCATGATCATTGACTTATTTCCCGATTTAGGTAAGCCTACAATGAAGTCCATAGAAATATCTTGACAAATAGAAGGGGGAATCAAAAGAGCTTGGAGTGTGCCCAAAGCTTTGAAAGTTTCTCCCTTGTTGCATTGACAGACCTCACATTCAGCCACAAAGGTGTGGACGTCCTATTTCATACCCTCCTAGAAAAAATAATGTTTGACCCGTTCATAGGTTTTGGTAAATCCTAAATGCCTAGCTGTGGGTGAGGCATGAAGTTCAGAAAGCACTGTGGATTTAAGTTGGGATTTATTGCATAATTAAAAACAACCTTTGTAGCAAAGCTCTTCATTATGCCAAGAGTACCCTGGAGAAACTAAAGAGTTGTGTTGTAATTGGTGGAGCAGGATAGAAATTTTTGGGTCTTGCAACCATTCCTAATGAATAGCTTGGAGCCAATTTGGTACAAATAAGGAGAGGGAGAAAAGGGACCCTTCTTCTTCATATTTCCGGGAAAGATCATTAGCCACTACATTTTCCTTTCCCTTCTTGTAAATGATCTCATAATCATAGCCAAATAGATTGGTCACCCATTTTTGTTGTGTCGGGGATGAAATTCATTGTTCCAAGAAATACTTGAGACTCTGATGATCATTTTGATTTGGAATTGTTGACCCAATAAATAAGGATGCTAGAGATCCACAACATCCATAATAGATAGCATTTCCTTTTCATAATTGGCCCAAATGTCGCTCTGAAATTTGTTTTCTAGTAAAGGCCAAGGGCCTGCCATCTTGCATGAGGACGACTCCAATTCCTTTCCCGGAAGCATCACATTCCAATACGAATGTCTTCTGAAGTATGGGAGTGCAAGGAGAGGGGTGGAGCACATAGAATATTTTAAGGCTTGGAAGGCATGATCTGCAACTAAAGTCCAAGTGAAAGCATTCTCTTTCATGAGGGAAGTGAGAGGAGCAACAATCTTTCCATAATTTCGAACAAACTTCCTATAATATCCTATTAAACCCAAAAAACCATGCAAGCTATTAATAGTTTTAGGGCGAGGCCAATCTTGCATAGATTCAATTTTCTTAGGATCTACTCAGACACCATCCTTGACGACAATATGACCCATATATTCCACTTCTGAAGCACCAAAGGCACATTTAGATTGTTAGAGGAAAAGTTGGTTCTTAGAGAGTATATGGAGAACTTGATTCACATGGGAGAGATGGGATGACCAAGTTTTACTATAGATGAGAATATCATCAAAGAAAACCAAGACAAAATGATGAAGAAAAGGACGGAAGACATGATTCATAAGACTTTGGAAAGTGGAAGGAGCATTACACAATCCAAAGGGCATTACCAATGATTCATAATGACCCTCATGAGTGCAAAATGCAGTCTTGGGAATGTCTTCTTCTTTCATACGGATTTGGTGGTAGCCGGAACGTAGATTGAATTTGGTGAAGTGATGAGCACCACTCAATTCATTCAAGAGGTCATCAATGATAGGAATGGGGAATTTGTCTTTGATTTTGAGTTTGTTGAGGGCACAGAAATTAGGACACATGTGCCAAGTACCTTCTTTCTTGCATACCATGACCATAGGGGAAGAATAGGGGCTAGTACTGGGACACATAACACTGAATTCTAGTAATTCATGAATGATTTTCTCAATTTCATTCTTCTAGGAAAAGGGATGACGATATGGACGAACATTGGGAGAAAGACTACCGCAGATGAGAGGGATGGAATGATCATGGATGCCACAGGCATGGGAAGTTAGTTGGGGGTGGTGAAAACAACTCGGTGGCGGGAGAGGATAGATTGGAGGTCAGGATGCACAGACGATGTCTCAACAACATGAATGGAATGGACTTGGGATATAATTCTCAAATGAAATTTTTTGAGGATCTTTTCCATGCAATGGGAGCTGATGATCTCCGGGGAGCCTGTTTTGATGCCTTGGAACTTATATTGTTGTCCCTCCTATTGGAATTGCATGGTTAAGTCCTTAAAATCCATGAGAATGGGGCCTAGAGTAAGTAACCATTCGGCACCAAGAACAATGTCACAACCACCCATGTCTATAGCAAACATATGGGATTTCAGGTGATACTGACCAATTTGGAGTCACACATTTTCACATCATCCCCCACATTTCATGGAACCACCATTGACAATCATGATTTGAAAATTATTGATGGCATAGATGTAGCAATTGACTTCTTGGGCAATGCAGTGATGAATAAAGTTATGGGTGCTACCACTGTCCACAAGGGTGATGACTTTCCGATTTTTTATGTAACTAATTAGTTTCAGAGTCTAGGGAGTAGAGAAGCCAGTGAGGGCATTAAGTGAAATCATTGGGTAAACTTTGGGTGGGTCAGAGGATAGGGTGAGGTCATATGGCGGTGGTAGTTCCTCCACCGGAAAAACAACTACATCTTCATCAGAAATATCCTCAGTCACAACCATAAAAGGTTTTTGTTCCTTACACTTGTTCCCGAGAAAATATTTGTCATCACAATTATAACAAAGACCCTTGATTTGACATTCAACTATTTCATCCCTGGTTAGTTTATGGATCTTGAGGGGAGTTGCAGGAGGAGAAAAATTAGTTGGTTTAGGGCAAGGACGAAAGGATGGTTTGTGGGTCTGGGAGGAGAAAATTTGTTGGTATTCCTTAGATCGTTAAGTAGCTTCCAACCAAGTCTGGGGGGCATGTCATGAGAACATGGGAACGAATTTCATCTTTGAGTCCAATGGTAAATCATTCCCTAAATAAATCATCAGACATGCCCTCTGTTCTGAAAGCCAAGTGATCAAATGTGGCAATAAATTCTTTCGTTGTCCTAGACTTCTTTAACTTAGTCAAATGACCTAAATGGTGGGTTTCAAAGTCAAAGCGGTCATAAAGTTTAGCCACAAACTATGTCCAAGAAACATACCCTTAATGTGCCTTCTTTCGCCATTGCCACCATTGTCATTGTTGTGGATCTAGATATAGGACACCATAATGAAGATTGGATAAATCATCAATAATGCCATGCAAAGAGAAATAATGTTCCATCTAGGTGACCCAACCTATGGGATCTGATCCATCAAATTTGTTCACCTCAATTCTCGGAGGGCGAAGGTCTCGATAAAAGTGGGTAGTATGAGGACCTTGGTAATGGGAAGAGTCATGGTCATCCTAATAAGATGGTTGTTTAGAAGAGGAAGGGTTCTGGAAACGACCCATGAAGTGTTCAAAGGTGGTTTTGAGGCCTTTGAAGTCTATGAGGTATTCGATGTGGGAACATTGTTCCATGAGGATATCAAGAGATGAATTGATTGAGATAATGTTTGTAGTGATAGTCGTGATGTCTTCCTTGTTCTGGTGGTTGTCAGCAATCAATAAATTGAGTTCTTGGGCTCTTGTGGTAGCCATTTGGAAAGGGGCAGGAAATTGGTTTAGGGGAAACAAAAGGGGTCTAAAGGGTTGGGTGGGACCACTGAGAAGAAGGGTGCCAAATGATAGGTACCACTGTGATCAGGGCGAAAAGGGGGATCCAATGGGATAGGGGCCAAATAAGGGTGTCAGATAAAGGTCGGGTCCACAAAAAAATTATGGTAAAAAATGATAGGTATCACTAGAATCGGGGCAAAGAGAAGAACCCAGTGGAATAGGTCCCAAATAAGTTTGTGTAACGATGGATCTATGTATCTTTAAGACGTTGGAATAAGTCTCTACCCTAAAAAAATTTAACCCACAATTTTCTGCCAAGGAAGGTGCTATGATACCACTTGTAGTATTCCAGATATAAAATAGTATGCATAATGGAAATAAATAGCTAGAAATGGCAGAGAAACAATGAAATAACCAGAACACTACCAAAATAATACCAAAATAACGCCCGAAAGAGCACTTTGATTACTGATACCAATGTTCACTTGCCTCTTCAAGGGGAAAACCTCTAACAGAGCATAGCTCTATTACAATAATATCCAAGACAAGATTTCGCATACCCTCTACTTCTATTTATACTAAATCTATCTATCCAAAAGAATAATCTAGAGGAAGATCTGTCTTACATTAGGTCTTATTTTTCTATTAAGTCTTCTTACATTTGAATCATTCTTTCTTATTGCTAGGCCTTATTAATATTGGCCTTTATTACATGGAATTATATTATTCCACCTATGTGAGGGGTTAGGGAGGTCAGGTCCCTAACAAACTCAGATATAAAAGCACCAATTTATAATACTATAGTGATTGGAATGGTTATTTACATGTGTCTACAACTATGTTCAAATTCAACGGTTATAACTCAAATCCAATTGTTATAACTCGATGGTTTAATCAATGGATCACCCTTTTCATTCTAGGTACGGTGACAGAGGGATCGTACCATTCGATACTTTCATACTCCATCCAAAAGTATAACAATTTTGCACTAAAAATAAAACAATGGGTAGGCATTGTACCTGGTAGGCTTGATATTTTGGTGGGTTTAGATTGATTTCACAGTCCAACGAATGAAGAAACCATGGTGCACATGTTAAATACATAAAGGTAAAGTTTCATTTTTACTCTAGCGATTGACCAAAAAACAATTCGAAATTTATTCAATTCTCAAAACTATGTATATTCATATTTTTAATACCATTGCAATATAAAGAATACAATGTATTTCAAAATTATGACAAAAAAAAATTCAAAATAGTACATAACTGCTTGTTACCGATTCTTTCGCCAATAATTTCATATTGATCTTGTTGGCCCCCTTATAGTTAGAAATTTATCCACTGATTGATCACCCTACCAACTCCAATGGTACTCTTCTTCTGCAAGTACTCCTAAGATGCAATGGGGTTGTATAGAGGGTATGAATCTATCAATAAGAGATGAGTGAAGCCTCTCAACTTTAGAAGAAAATCCCCACCTCACAATAATTGTAATTATTAGACAAAAATCTTCAATAATCACCAATACAAATATTTATTATTACAACAACCATCCATCATTAGGGAAAAAAAAGTTTTTTTCTCTTAGCTCAATGTTTCCTTTTATAGATTTTGTGATTCAAGGAATTTGTCCAACTCATGCAAAAATATAATTTACTAAATTACTAATCACCTATTATTAACACACCCATGTGTCACTCACATGTACAAGTATCCAAGTAATTATTTATTTAAAAATATAAAATAATGATTTATCCTCACGCAACTCTCATGTTTCATATTTTCAATCTTAGGTGTCCTCTTGATCTCTTCCCCATTTCCTATTTTATCTCTTCTTCATTTCCTATTTGAGTGGGTGCACATGTAGTTTCTTCTTTAGTTTATTAACTCTCCTTAACTTCTCCTAACCCACTATTCTTTACCTACACTTCACTTTCAATTTGAATTATTTCTCCTCTTTCTTCTCCTTGATTTGCCTGTCATTCTTCTTGATTTGTCTATTAGTGCACATGTAATTGGTTTCTAGTTAGTCAAAATTACATTACTTTTATTTCATTCACACTTGGTAGAATGTATTACTTCTCAATGAATTTTCAAGTGACTAATTCATATATCTTTGTTATTAGATAATCAATAATGTATAAGTTCAATAATACTACTGTCCATTTATTTTAACTTTTCCCTTTATGTTATAATGCATAAACTATATGATCATTTTTTCATATTAAATAAAATATGTATGCTAAGGAAACATATTTTCCATGTTTTAATCGATATTTTTTCAATGTACACTTGTCAATTCATAACTGATACCAAGGGTTCCATGCTTCTTCATTCTAGAGTTACCTTTTAGTAAGTACCATGGGTTCCATGTTTATGCATTCCCTTCAAGCATCCAACTTTCTTGGTGGGGTAAATGGTGCAACGATTGAGGCTATGTTAATTCAGCCTGTGTCACCCTTGTTAATAGACTAATGGTCACTTATTGTAAGATACCAGATGTATTATAATAAGGAGAAACAAAATTATTGTAGGAAATATGAACATAACAACAAAATATTGAGAATAACAACACCAACAATAATACCTTTATTGAATGAAATCAATGCTCACTTGCCTCTTTGAGGGGGAAACCTCCAACGGATAAAATCTCTATTACAATAATTCTCAAGATGATACTTTCTTATGTCTTCTACTCTTATTTATACTAATTATATCTTCTAAAGAACATTCTAGAGGAATATATTTCTAGAAGTGGAAACTTCCATTAAGTAGTCTTACTTTAGACTTGTTCACATTATTAAATAGGAATTATTAACTAATGTCATCCTTTATTACATAGAAAACATATTATTCTACCTATGTGAGGGGTTATGTAGGTTAGGTCCCTAAGATTCCCTCCCCCTTGAAGAGAATCCTTGTCCTCAAGGCTTGAAATGAGGAAATTGTTGCATAATGGTAGTCAGATCCCTAGTGGCATCTTCTAGAGTTGTATCTTTCCACTGAACTAACACTTTCCTTGATGGTGTACCAATAGAGATGACGCTCTCGTTGGTCCAATATTTCTTGTGGATGAAACCAAATGGAACCTTCTTCATCCAACTTGGGGAGACTGGTTTGAGTCTGACACTTATTTCCAATCACTTTCTTTAAGCATGAGACATGAAAAATAGAATGGAGCTTATAATAACTAGGAAAAGTTAGCCGGTAGGCCATGGGCCCCACTCGCTTTAGAATTGTATAAGGACCATAAAATTTGGGGGCAAGTTTTTGACAATGTTTATCTTTAAGTGAAGTCTAGTTATAAGTTGTAGATGAAGAAATGCCTAGTCCTCTTCAGCGAATTGATTTTCGAAATGACCTTGATCTACTTATTGCTTCATGTGATTCTGAGCCATGGACAAATTCTCTTTGAGGGTACAAAGAATGGCCACCCAGAATATAATAGTGTTTTCAACCTCCTGAACCTTGGAGACACCTCTCATGGATAAGAGTCGAACCGACAATGGATGGTTTTTGTAGAATGTTTCAAAAGGAGTCATTCAAGTGTTAATATGGTAAGATGTGTTATACCACCATTCAAATAGGGGTAACCATTGAGTGCAGTTATGTTTTCCATCGAATGAAAAACAATGCAATTTGTTTTCCAAACACATGTTGACAATTTTAGTTTTTCCATCAGTCTGGGGATGATAGGTGGTGCTGAGATGCAATTGGGTTCCCTGGAGCCTCAACAATTCTTGCAAAAAATTGATGGTGAAAGTGAAGTCTCGGTTAGAGACAATAGAATGAGGCACGCCATGGAGTTTTAATATTGTCCATAAAAAAATTGAGCCACTGTGGATGCGTTGAATGGGTGTTGAAGAGCATAGAAATGAGCATATTTTGAAAGAAAATATACTACCACCATGATGACTAAATTATTGATCGATTTTGGTAATCCAACAATGAAATCCATAGAAATATCCCTCCAAATAACAGGGGGAATTAGGAGCATTTAGAGTGTTCTTGGTTCTTTGACAGTTTTTCCCTTATTGCATTGACATGTATCACATTTATCCCTGAAGGTGCAAATTTCCTATTTCATACCGTCCCAAAAAAAAGAACATTTGACACATTCATATGATTTGGTAAACCCTGAATGCCCCATTA
This sequence comes from Picea sitchensis, assembly GCA_010110895.2. Taxonomy (NCBI): domain Eukaryota; kingdom Viridiplantae; phylum Streptophyta; class Pinopsida; order Pinales; family Pinaceae; genus Picea; species Picea sitchensis. The sequence continues at coordinate 81,271 of SNQJ01S0015407.1, read as the reverse complement.
TGGGTAAAGAATGCAACTAAGAGAACACAATGGATTTATGGTTTGACTATTTTATTTAATACATGCAACCTTTCTAGAGAATCTCTTCATTATTCCAATAGTACCTTGGAGAAGCTTGAGGATCATGCTGCAATTTTTAAACCAGGCTAGAAATTTTCTGGTCTTGCAACCATTCCTAGCGAACAACTTGAAGCCAGACTACTCTAATGAAGAAGATGGAAAAGGGGGACCTCTCTTCTTCATATTTTCTTGAAAGAACATCAACAACAACATTTTCGTTACCCTTCTTGTAGATGATCTCATAATCATATCCAAACAACTTGGTCACACATTTTTGCTTCTCCAAGGATGAAATTTTGTGTTCCATAAAATACTTGACGCCACGATGATTATTTTTAATTTGGAAGGGTTTCTCCAATAAACGAGGACACCAGATATCCACTGCGTGTAGAATATCCAACATTTCTTTTTCATAGGTGGATTGGCCCAAATATCACTATGGTAGTTGTTTTCTAGTGAAAGCCAAAGTTATACCATATTGCATGAGGATTTCCCCAATTACTTTCCATGATGCATCACATTCTAGGAAAAAAATATTGGTGAAGTCAAGTAGTTCTAGGGCAGGGGTTGTGCACTTAGCATCTTTCAAGGCTTAGAAGGATTGATCAGCTGCTAGAGTCCAACTGAAAGCATTCTTTTTAAGGAGAGTAGTGAGAGGAGCTAGAATTTTTCCATAATTCTTAACAAACTTTCGATAATAGCCTATTAAACCCAAGAAACCACACAATCTTTTAAGATTTTTTGGGTGAGGCCAATCCTTCAAAGCTTCAATTTTCTTAGAATCCACTCGTACACCATCCTTGCCTACAATATGACGCAAGTACATGACTTTAGAGGCATCAAAAGAACATTTAGATTGTTAGAGAAAAATTTGGTGCTTAGACAATAGATGGAGAGATTGATCCACATGGGCGAGATGGACTTGCCAAGTTTTACTATATATGAGGATATCATCAAAGAAAACTAGGTCAAAATCACAGAGGAAAGGACAAAAGACATGATTCATGAGACTTTGAAATTTGGAAAGGGCATTACACAGGCCAAAGGGAATGACCAAGAACTCATAGTGACCCTCATGAATTCTAAAGGAAGTCTTGGGGATATCTTCCTCTTTCATGCATATCTGGTGGTAGCCAGAATAGAAATCAAGTTTTGTAAAGTATTAGGCACCACTCAATTCATCCAAAAGGTCATCATTGATAGGAATGGGAATAACTCTACTNTTTTTTATAAGGTCAAATTTTCATTGATAATTGACTTCCATTAATAAATATATTTTATTATACTAATAATACAAACACATTTATATAATTTTATATGTATATTAAAAATACAAATAATATTTATATGAGTTAGATTAGATATTATTTTTTAAGAACAAAGATTTTATTGATAATTAATTCATGGTTGACTACCATAAATAAATATATTATGTTATTATAAATATAAACGTATGCATTTTTAAAAAATTATAATATATTTAAATATATTATGATATTATAAATATAAACGATATTCATGATATATATATTTTTTTAAATTATATAATATACTTGTGTGTATAGTTAATTGAGTTTTAAAGTAATAAAATATTGTTTACATAATTAATAAATATACATTATTTGTTTCTTCCCTATAGGTTGTAGGCATTTTTGTAAGCATATAGGATGTGGGCATCCTTGCCAGCAAATAGGTTGTCGGCTTTTATGTAAGCAAATAAGTTGCACGTATTTTTGTAAGCAGATAAGATGTAGGCATCTTTGTAAATAGACAGGATGCATGTTTTTTTGTAAGCTCTTAGCTGGAATTAATATAAGGATCCACTTTTTATTAAAAAAAATATATATATACATTTTTTTCAAAAATTATATAATATATTTATGTGTATAGTTAATTGAGTTTTAATATAATAAAATAATGTTTACATAATTATTATTTATTAGGAAAATATGTAATGTATATTATTTATTATAAAGTGGAGTATGTGATTATCATATATTATTATTAAAATGTTTTTAAATTTTTAAATTGATAATTATTTTATGATTGATTATTATATTATAATAATAATAATAGTAATACAAAGATCTAGTCTAAACGTTTTACATTTTTCCGTTTTTACGGTCATTCTTTCCGACGAGTTTGTCCAAAATTTGCTGAAAAATTCATAAAAATTCATATTTTAGTGGTTGAAATTATATTTTTTGGGTGCCTTAGGGTTTTTGAGGATGTTGAATCGATTTATGCATTCAAAATTTTGATCTAAACAATGTAAAATTATGATTTGGCCAACAATTGCATTGCCAAATTCTTGCCGGAAAGTAAAAAATGTAGAACATTTAGTCTATGCCAACAATATTAATATGGTTTATAATATAGTTGACTACTTAATATTAATATGTAATATAGGAATTTGTCCTTTTTCCCCTACCTCTTTAGCATAAAAATTGACAAGTTAGAATATTATTTGGAAGATGTTGGTTGTACTACTCCGATAATCGTTGGTATAGCATTCATCCTTCTTTACACTGATGATATTTTTCTTATGGCGAGGAGTCCCTGTGAACTCAATAAGAAACTAAGAATCCTCAAGGACATTTCCTCTAGTATGGCTATGAATGTGAACATTGAAAAAATGAAGGTTATGATAATTAAATCCTGAAATATCACCTATGATACTTTCATATATGACAACTAGATCTTGGAGGAAGTTCCTTCATACAAATACCTCACAATTGATATTCATCCCAAGCCCAATTGGAACTATAGCATTGACAAGAGGATAAATGGAGGGTGGAAATATTATTATGGGCTTGGAAATAAGTGTAAACTAGTAGACTTTTGGCTATGGACTAAGAGAAACTCCTCCTTGATACTCCCATCACTCATGTTAGATTATATGTATGTGAAGTTTGGGGATGTATTATCTCTAGAGAATCTTGGAGAAAGATACAACAAATCTAAAAGAATTCTATCACTTATAATCTCAAAATTAAAGGAAATAAACCCTATCCTATCTTCCTTATAGAAGAGATCATTTCCCCCAATTGAGGGCACAAACATGATTAGGTACTTAATGTATAGGAACAATATAAATAACATGGACGACAAGATGCTTCCTAGAATTGCTTCAAACTCCATCTAAAAGCACCAACAACTCAATCAAGGATGGAATAAATATGCCAAGTCTTATCTAGATCATTGGGAGATACATGAATATGTCAATATGATGAATACCAATTTAAGGAGAAGCTATGGTGTGATGAATAATTACAAGATAAAAGTAAATTAAGATACTAAAAGGAGGTGTTGAACCATAATCTAGAGGATCAAAAGTATCTCACGGTTTTGACTAGAGAAAAGAAGAAAATCAATATTGGTAAAAATCGAACCAACTCCCATGAGCTACATAGACAAACTGGGCATTGGAAAATTTCCAAAACACCGTCAAACGAAACAATATGTCATATTTGTGACACTAAGAGGGTTAAAGATGAAAAGAACATTTTCCTAGACTGCCCTGCATATACTCAAATTATATCACAATTTCAATACAATTTCAAATTATATCACAATGTCACATTACTATCCTTCTTAACCTCCTATTGATCCATTTTCATGCATCATCTTTCATTTTTAAGTATTCCCATATGTAGAACCTTTTCCCCTTCCACTTGTTTTATGTTCCACCATAATCCTACAAATAAAAGAAATGTTTACTATACAACCATTTTTGTTACATGAGCGGTACTCCTTACCTTGTGCAGAGATCCCCTCTTTTATAGCTATCGCCCACATTCTACATAGACCTTCCTTCCACACATCACAAAAATTAGTTTATTTCATGTAGTGTGGAGACCCTGCACAGATTTCTCCTATGCAAAAATAGAACCTTCGTGCATTCCCCCTCCCACACAACCTATTATGTGGATAACCCCATATAACCCACCTTACACACAACCAATATCTCTGACCCCTGCACTTCCACACACTTTACAGAGCCGCAAAACTAAACCTTCGCACAACTAGTTTCTAACGGAATTGATATCTCTCTGTGACCTATACTTAGTAATGTTTCCATCCATATCTTGCGACTTGTGTAACATCCCGCTCTGGCACACTTACCAAACTTATTATTTGAGGACACTTGCTCGCAAGTGATCCGGATTTTTATGATGATAAAACTTTTTCTCTCATTATGATGCGTTAAGTTATATGACAGGATGTTTTTACTACCTTGATGTAGATAGGTGTTGCTGACTCAGTTTCTTTGAGTGTGCAGGATTTCGAACCTCGATGATGT
>SNQJ01S0015407.1:6255-76898 GCA_010110895.2 Picea sitchensis | reverse complement strand
GAGCGTTGATTATGTGTCTTGGAGGTCCTAACCTTGCAGGGTAGGACGGGCGGGAGGTCAGTCGTGTCTAGTGGTTAGTTTTACCTTTTCACTAAATGACTGCGTTGTGCATCTCTGCCTGTGGTGGTGTGGTTGTAGTTCTCATTGAGGTCCTCAGCGTTATCGTGCTGAACTTCATGGTTGAGTCTTGTTGTTAGTCAAGTGGCGTCGTACAGTTCAATATGTTTCCACTTCTACACGCGTGCACACACCAAAAAAAAAAATTCGCACCTATTACTAGAAGGGTTGTCGTAACGGCCGGTCCGTTACAACTTGCACATTGATTGAGGGTAATTTATGATCCATTAAATGGTTATGATTTGAGAGATAAAGGGCAAAAATACAAGGTTAATGTGGATTAATTATCTCATTTTCCTATGAACCACTTGCTTTCCAAAGTAACTTCCATTTATGGTTGTTGGTATTTTGAAGGAAATTTGTATCTGTTGAAGGGATTTTTTAGTAAATTCCATTCATTTACTTAACCTTTGAGCATCTTGAGCTCTCTAATTCAGTATCACATATATCAAATTGCCTTGAAAAGATAAGAAATATGGTAGATATAAGGAGGAAAGATCCTTTTCGTGGGGATACAATTAACTCACTCGCGCACCAAGATAAAGACTTTCATTGGTATATGGCATATAAATGGTTTCAGAGTTTAACTCTTGAATAGAAGAAAAGAAACAAAATATGAATGATTGGATTAGTTAATGTTGGTTGCATGCCTGAAGTCTTCGACTTAGAGGAGATGGTTTCATTGTGCACCTAAATATTTGATTATAAAAGTAGAACAATTTGAGTAGATGTTGAAGGGAAGAACCCCATTACACTAACTCCCAAGATATTCAAAAAAAATTATTCGACTTCTCACATCCAATAAAAGTATTAGGCTTTGTGACACTGATTCTTTCATGGATTCACAGGGTGGTGGGATTAACTTGCTAAAATATTTCATGGTTCTCTCTACAAAAGTGCCAGTTGACCTTTCAACCATTGACATAAATATGTCCATGAAGAGTATCCATATTTTTCATGGTTGTTTGCACGATTGATGGGATGAGAATCCACTTCTCATATTCCCAACTCAGTTTTACATGTATTGCATTTTCATTTTGAAAGGGAGTTATCTTCAACTAGGTCGATATAATCTCAAATGAGATTTCCTTTCATTTGACCAATTATTTAAAGACTCATAGATTCTTCATGACTTCCTATTCATTCCTAATAGTCCCCTACTATAATCCATTTCAGGGGTTACCCCTAAGAAGTAATTTGGATGTTTAGAATGAACAATTTCAATTTTGGTACTTTGTTCTTTGGAAGCATTAGGAACCATTCCTATTTTCTCTTATTCAAGATAGATTTATGAGAGAATTTAGATTTATGTTGACTGTAGAAGCACCAACAAGGATAACCCAAGAAGCCGAGGATTTTCTCAAAGGGAAGGCAATTTGTGTACATCTAGAAGATTATACCTGCATTAGGCTATATTGTTATGAGGGAAGTCCTTTTATGCTTCCAATATTTGTTTGTGATAGGTATTTTGTTGCAAAGTTCTATAGATAGTATAAAGCATGGTTTATCCTTTTTGATAGAAAGATAAAGTGGCAATTTATCTCATTTCCATTTATTGTTTCTAATGTAACAATAAGAAACTCCTCCCACTTGTTAGAAATATCTAAAGTACTAAACATATTTAATTTGAAGGAAGCGCAACCTCTCCCAGGTTTTGATCTTGAGGGGTTGTTTTCACAACATTTGGCTTCTATGAGATATATCAACTTTTTTACAAGGATTGTTGAATAAACTAGTGATAATGACCCAAATACCCAAAAGAAAAGGGGAAAACAACCATGTAATGAAGATGTGGTCATAGAGATTAATTCCAACACTCAACAACAACAAAATAAAAAGAGGAAAAGAGGTAAACATGCAACCAATTCCTCATATTCTTATGTTCCCCGTACATGTAGGAGTTCCTCCTCTACACAAAAGAAACAAGAATCAAACGTTAGCAAAGAAGAGAATAATGAAGGGTGTGTTGGAGGAGACAATGAGAATGACCCACCCCTTTATAATGTTGAAAGAACTCATACAATATCTCAACAAAAGAGGAAGATAAGCTCAAGCAAGAAGGATTCACAGAATTTAGAAATCCCAAGAGATGTAGTCGACATGGAATTTGATAGTACCACTTTACCTAATTGGGTAACCCTTCAAATTGTTGAAAACTAGTGAATTGCATAGGATTTGGCTCAAGAAGAGCCAATAATTTTTTAAGAATAGTCATTGACATTGCATAATGTGCAATATAACAAAGAAGAGAAAAAAAATGCAAATTGAAAAGGTCCAAGTGAAAAATAAGAAAGTAACTCAGTAGTGGAATTCTGAGGTTGAAGACTCATGAGTTAGACCTTCATGAGTCCTAAAGTTGCACAACACTACCAAAGATTCCCTTTCCCATTCAATTTCAAAACAGGAGTTGGAAATATCAGGTTGAAAAGGAGAATAAATGAACTTGAGGAAGCATTGAATCCCAATCCATTGTTTTTAGAACAACTGGCTATTATTTCCCCAGATCAAATTCCACCAACTATACCCGGGACATCTACAAAGGTGAGAAAAGTCACCAAATTACTGAGTGGAGTTAGATTGTACGTCCCAGAATATATATATAACAAGAACAACTACATTTGTATTAAAAAAGAAGTTGTAGCAGAGCTGAATCAACAAGATAATACATGAGTTTCTAAGAGGATAGTGAACATCTTTTCGTGAAGAGAGAGTTCCATCTCTTGCCATTCAGGTGCCTCTGGTTTTTTTACAAAACTGTTATCATTTCTCCAGGTGTAAATTCTAGCAAAGCAATGTAAAAGATAAATAAATTTACATAGTAGAGAACTTATCTAATTGAGTTTGAGGATAGTGTCCACTTCCTTTGAATGTTTTGCTCTCCTTGTCTTCTCTTTCCTAGGATGAAACTCTTGTTCTACTTCATGTGATGCCATGGAGCCTTTAGAGGAGACTATAGTTCGTTGAATTGTAGCTTGTTGGATCAGAACTTGTCTGATTCTCGATTTTCATGTTGAAGTAAGTGGATTTGGTGAGCCTTTTTGTTCATTACCTTCAAAATTGTTGTTGTATCTTTATCATTCCAATGTTCCTATTCTTGGAGTTTGGTCTCAAGCTAGGCGAATTTTCTTTTCTAAATATCCAATTCATGGTGTTTATCCTGCATAGTTTCTTTAGTCATCCTTGTTTCACATGAGGAACATTAGTAGGGTGGCTTTTTATGCCTCCACATGGTTATGACAGTTCCAGAGCACTCAAATTATCTATTGATATGGATGAGTAGGCAAGAAGGGGTCGACTTCGAGATATGGTGGTAGAGAAATACCAAGTTGATGAATGAAGGATAGAGCCAAATGTCCTCGATTAATATGTATATCCCAAAATTGCAATGTACCCCATGTAGATCCATGTGGTTTAAAAAGAAAGAGATGAGAATAGGGTACAAGTATGACAGTGGATAACGGAAGGTAGGAAATCTCCCACATTCCGACATAAGTGATACTAGGTACTATTTAAGAAATGGAATGTGTGCAAAGTGATGAGTGTGTCAGATGGTGCTTCCGCTCGGACGTGGGTGCGGTAAGTTTTCCAAGTGTCCAGCCAATGACATTGGTATGAGGTTTGTGATGGGAAGGGTCATATTTAAACAATATTTTAAGTCCAAATGCATAATCCTAAGGTAGGTTTTTAATTGTTGAGACCCCGTTATGCATAAGTTTCCCTTGTTCTAGGTTCCTAGCATCTTTGACAAGTGAATCGACCCTATTGTTCTGATGGTGAAAGATATGGAATTATTTTATTGTGTGGAATTTTTCCCCTTCTTTGGTGATTCTTTGGTAGGTTCTTTGTGAACTGTGTTTCTTACAGGTGTTAAAGTTCTTCTAGTCATTGATGACCAATTCAGAGTCGCCAATTACAATGAGATCTTTGATTTGTTCGATCAGGAGAAGTTTCAATCCCATGCAGACAACCAAGGACTCGACCTGGTTGTTGGAAGAATGACCAAGGCACCAAGCAAAGATTGGATTCTCTATTCACCAAAGTCACAAAGTAGTCCCCCCACACTTGTTCCCCCTTACATCACATAAAATATTAATAAGAAGCTTAATATTATTTCACAAGCATGGGAAGTTAATTCAAGCAGAATAAATTTATCACATGGGAAGTTAATTCAAGCAGAAGAAATTTATCACAAAGGATTGTCACCTTCATGGAATATTTGAAAAAGGCCTTAGAACATGATGAATATTTTTATAAAAATGATTTAAGTGACATTTTTGCATGGGTTTCTAGTTTAAGTAACTATCATAGAAACCAACAAAAGTTGCCTTCAAACGATAAAATAAAGCAGTTAAAAGTAGGCTAGATGGAAAGGATACAAATGTTATGAGATGTAATTGCCATGTGTACAAAGATAAATGACAAAATAAGTGGTGCATTCTTTAAAGAACTACAAATTGTTAAATACCTTGAAGGCCCACCACTTATAAGAGATTCTATGGTTATAACTAAAGAACAACTAAACATAGAGTTGGGTGTGATTAAAGCTTCATGGGAAAGCTAGTTTGATGACCTAATTGAATTTCCAGAGGATGAAATAAGTGTTGATATTATGGTAGTTGCGGGAGGTATTAACCTCCACGTGTAAACCTGACAATAATAGAATATTCCAGGAAGCAAGAAGAAACCCTAAAGCATTGAACATAACTCTAGAAGAAAAGTCGACTAAAGGAAAGATTTAATATTGAGTTTTTAGCCTCCAGAGTGAGAAGTCGGCCCAGAAAGCTAAATAGAAGTAGTATAAATATAGGACGCCAGAGCTCATTTGAATCACATAGCTCACAACTGTAGAAATATAGTGTGTACTGCATAAATTTAGTAAGTACGCAAGTCTATAGAGTATCTGCAGCTGCAACTACTGCAACTAGTATTTTTGGTTTTAGGCTTGGACTTTCTCTTGGTTATGGTTTGGACTTTCTGCTTGGTACACTAGCTTTGGAGAGTTGTACGCTACCTTGATTGGCTTTTGGACCTAGGGTTTGCTTCCATAATTATTTTCTCTATCAAGGTTAAGGTGCTCAGGGGTGGCCTCGACCTATGGTTGGGTGACAATATTGCTATATTTTATATGGTTAAATGAGCACACCTATTATTTCTAACAAGTTATGGTCCCACACTATCTTCAAACAATCTAATCACTGGAAGATAGATTGGGAGGATTTGCTCAGTTACAGTTGCAGTCAAAGTTTTGCTGCAGCAACGAAACCCTAACCCTCTTGTTAAGGCATCTTATGTGAAGTGATTGACCTAATTTATGGATAGCCTAGTGTGCCCAAGCCTAGCGCACCTCTTGTTACTCTCGACAAGCTAAGACATCAAGTTTAAGATTTTGGTCAAAGTCAAAGGTTGACCAAGTCAAAGTCAAAGGTTTATGAAGTCAAAGTAGTCATGACCTACTCTATGAAATCAGAAAACAAGTTAGAAGGGGATTCTAACTTCAGAGCATGGAATACAAGGATTGATCTCATCCTTGCCAAGAATAAAGTGTTGGATATCGTGAAAGGAAAAATCATGGAACCACAGTTTGAAGAAGGAAAAGAGAAGGAACCTCAGAACGTTGCAATTATGGAGAAGTTCAAAGACAATGACATCAATGTCATGAGTATCATAGTGGACTCTGTAAAATACCACATGATACCCTACATCTCTCATCTTAACTCATCTAAGAAGATGTATTCTCAGTCAGAAACATTGGACAAGTAATGAGTCTAAAGAATGAGCTCCGTGACATGAAAATGAATGATGATGATAGCATGACATCATACATTGTGAGAATCTCTCAGTTAATAGATCAACTAAAAGCTATTGAAGAAATCATTTTAGAGAAGGAACTGGTAAATATAGTACTCAATGGTCTTCCCAAGACATGGGATGCATTTGTCGCAAGCATGAACACAAGAAAGGAGTATTCCGCATTTGAAGAACTTTGGACTTGTTACGCAAAAGAATAATCAAGGATTAACACAAAAGAGAAATCCCAAAAGAAATACGATGATCAAGCCTTCACAACAAAGTTCAAGAATTTCAAGAATAAGAAGAAGTTTGGCTCAAGGAAGAAACCAAATCAAGAAAAGGATATGTCAAAGATGCAATGCTTCAACTGTCAAAAATATGGTCACTACAGGAACCATTGTCCTTAGTTAAAGAAAAGGAAGGAAACAGACAAAGCAACAATTGCTGAAGAAAGGGAAACCTCACAGAAAGTCAAGAAAGATAAAACAAATTTCTTTTTCTAAGTCAAGGTAACAATATTCTTCAAAGCTCTTGTATATACCATGTTTACATAGTTCCTGTACATATCATGTATATCTATTTCTTAGAATAAAATGTGTTACCTATGGAAGAATAAAAGGAAACGGATCGCTATCACGATGACAACAAGTCAAGCAATACACATGAAAAGATGAAGTGTGTTGAAAATCTTTGGTAATAATTCCTGTGGAAAATATTATATAAGTAACAACTTCTAGATAAGTTGAAATCAGAATCAAACCTGAAGAGACCCAGAAGAAGTCAAAACAGAAAGAAGTCAACAACCAAGAGGAAATTAGAAAAAGACTTGTGACACCTTGAAAAAGGAAATAAGAATACATACATAGGCGTGGACTATCTTAGATGGAGGGAGATGATTATAGAATTCCAAAAGAAGAGCATGCATGAAGCAAGGACTAGGAGGGAGATAATCCTAAATAATATGATCCATTGAGGATTATGAAGTATCTATCCATGTTCCCATTGAAAGTAGCAGCCATGAAAAGCAACACATGTTCAGTTTGACTCTAGAAAAAGTCTTCTTCGAAAAGAAGCCTTAAAGTATCTTGGTTGTCCATCTACATCCATGATCCTATCATGAAAGGAAGAAGTTGTAATCTTTAGAGAATGAAATATATAGAAGACATGGATCCAAGAGCTAAAGAGAGACATGAGTAAGAACATGAAGATTCCAAGAAAGAAAGAAAAGCAAGAACAACCAATTATTATACTGAGAATCACAAGACTACCATCTTGGTTTGAACTCACTAAGAAGCAACCGAGTAGAAGAAATGGAAGTTATGATAAAGAATGGTGTGAAAAATACTTATGAATGGAAGCATTGCAAGATTCATAGGTTCTTCTAGGAGGAGGGAGAAGACTATGACAACAACGTGTTCCAGATATACCTCTTGTAGTATCCATGGATTGGAATTTACATGTAAAAGATTGTTCTTCCCAATAAAGCAAGTGAGAAAGAAGCTTATACCAAAAAGAGACCCATGTATGCAGATATAAGAAGACCTTGTATGGATTCAAACAANATGTTCCCATTGAAAGTAGCAGCCATGAAAAGCAACACATGTTCAGTTTGACTCTAGAAAAAGTCTTCTTCGAAAAGAAGCCTTAAAGTATCTTGGTTGTCCATCTACATCCATGATCCTATCATGAAAGGAAGAAGTTGTAATCTTTAGAGAATGAAATATATAGAAGACATGGATCCAAGAGCTAAAGAGAGACATGAGTAAGAACATGAAGATTCCAAGAAAGAAAGAAAAGCAAGAACAACCAATTATTATACTGAGAATCACAAGACTACCATCTTGGTTTGAACTCACTAAGAAGCAACCGAGTAGAAGAAATGGAAGTTATGATAAAGAATGGTGTGAAAAATACTTATGAATGGAAGCATTGCAAGATTCATAGGTTCTTCTAGGAGGAGGGAGAAGACTATGACAACAACGTGTTCCAGATATACCTCTTGTAGTATCCATGGATTGGAATTTACATGTAAAAGATTGTTCTTCCCAATAAAGCAAGTGAGAAAGAAGCTTATACCAAAAAGAGACCCATGTATGCAGATATAAGAAGACCTTGTATGGATTCAAACAAATTGATGCAGAGTATCTCATATACAGTAGAAGCGTGGTGAAAACTTTCTATGAAAGAGATAGTGTATCATAATAGTTACTCAGAAGTTTGGGATGATGGATTGCTAATCCATGGAAAACTCCCATGATGACAGAAGAATTTCTACTTGGATATGTTTCAGTTTGAGCCGTGCCACGATGTCATGAGATATTAGGAAACTAAAGTGTTGAATTCGACCATGATATATTGTAATGATCAGAGCTATATGAAGCCTTCGGAGAAAACTAGTGTTCCATGACACACCGAAGTACATTGATATCAAACATTACATTCTCCATGATGAAGTCCAAAAAAGAGAATTAGTTCTTCAATATATTTCCACAGATGAGCAGATAACAGATATTCTAGTAAAGCCTTTGTCCAAGATGAAAAAGTTGCATACTTAAGCAACAAACTGAGGCTCGTGGAGAAAACTTCCTTATCGAAAAAGGAAGAGATTACTCATAGGTTGGGAGGGAGCACTGATGTGCTATTGATTTATGGACAATCATTTTTCAATTCGAAAAATGGTATAGGATGAGCAGTTCCTTTCCAGTTTGGAAAGTGGTTTGAGACTTTTGACAGACATGCATTTTCCAGTTCGAAAAATCGTCCAGATCAGGCAGTCATTTTCATAATGAAAATGGTTCGATAGATTGTTGATGTACCATAGATAGTGATTCCCCTTGTGCCCAGTGTGAGGGAATGGTCTAAGACAATCATTCTTCTTGGGAGTCACTCTAAGTAGTGTTCACATAAAATGGTCTGCCTCGCCGAGAAGTCATTCTTTTGAAGTTCACAGTTGTGAGTAGTTTTGAAGAATGATTCGTTTTGGAGGTTGGTGCAGGACAATAATTTCCATTAGGAAATGGTCCAGACAGTCATTCCCTAGGGAAGACTCATTGTATCCAGGTTGCACTATGATTAGTGTCGGAGGAATGTCCCAGTTAGGTGAATGGTCTAGGTTCAGAAATCAGGGACATGCATTCCATAGGGCAGACTCATTCTCTCCAGGTTGCACTATGACTAGTGCCGGAGGAATGGCCCAGTTAGGTGAATGGTCCAGGATCATAAATCAGGGACAAATATTCTTCTATGATTGAGAAGAATAGTCCAAATATCCCATGGTTGATGTTTTACCTTCTGAGGACAGATGCTCTTCCAAATCTCACAGATGTGAGTGGAAGAATGGCTCATATAACTCATTTTATATCATGATATTGTTTTATGCAGGTTGATATCAGATGATATGATTTCTATGGAGACTGTATGTCTCTGGAAAGTAGATGTATGCTACTATGATGGATGTGTTCCACTGGTTTTGAATATGTGTCATTGATTAAGTAGTTGTGTGATACTTGGTGTGGTTGTGTACCACTGGATAGTAGTTGTGTACTACTATGGATAGACACAGTAGTGTTCTATTGAATGGCATTGTTCAGATTACCATATAGACTATCAGTAGTGTTGGAAATGATTATCAGCTAGATGGATAGTCAGTGTGTTGGTGGACAAACATTCTCCAGATGGAAAATGGTTCAGGACATTTATTCTTTTAGGACGTATGTTTGGATTAGAAGAATAGTCCTTATAGCCCATGGCGTGGCTTCCAACATATGTTGAAATAGTTATTCTTCTATGACATATGTTTGGATTAGAAGAATGGTTCTTGTATCACTTTGTGGAGTGAGTGACTTATTCAACATAATGCCTGATTACTCAAAAGGAGTATGGCTTCGAGAGATGATTAAGTTGATGTTATCAGATGATACTACTAGCGATGATGGTGCTTGTGATCTAATCATGAGATATCTTGTGTGGCTATGATGATGTTACCGGTTGAATGGTATGTTTGTGCTCAAGACCATTACTTTCAATACCTCCCTAGCTAGGAGGGAGTGTTGATATTATGGTAGTTGCAGGAGGTATTAACTTCCACGTGTAACCTTGACAAGAATAGAATATTCCGGGAAGCAAGAAGAAACCATAAAGCATTGGACATAAGCCTAGAAGACAAGTCGGCTAAAGGAAATATTTAATATTGAGTTTTTAGCCTCCAGAATGAGAAGTCGGCCCAGAAAGCTAAGGAGGAGTAGTATAAATACAGGATGCAAGAGCTCATTTGAAGCACATAGCTCGCAACTGCATAAATCTAGTGTGCAGTGCAGAAGTTCAGCAAGTGCGCAAGTCTAGAGAGTAGCTGCAGTTGTAGCTACTACAACTAGTGTTTTCAGTTTTAGGCTTGGACTTTCTCTTGGTTATGGTTTGGAATTTTTGCTTGGTATGCTAGCTCTGGAGAGTGATACGCTACCTTGATTGGCTTTTGGACCTAAGGTTTGCTTCCAAAATTATTCTCTCTATCAAGGTTAAGGTGCTCGGGGGTGGCTTCAGCGTATGGTTGGGTGACAATATTGCTATATTGTCTATGGTTAAAAGTGCACACCTATTATTTCTAACAATAAGTTGGTGGCTTGTTACCTTTGTAAATAAAAATGAAGACCACTTGGGATTACTTGAGTAGTTGCATTTTGAATGTGAAGTAATTGAAGAAGAAATATTTTCACTCAGGGTTAAACAAGATATCATCGTCCTGCCAATAAAGGAATACATTGAAGAATGGATCAAGAGATCATTGGCAAAAATATTTAACCCATAATAACTACCAAGAAGTAGTTATTCCAAGAAGGTTTGAAGCCTAGGTATAAATACATGAAGACCTCAAAGTCGAACAAATCTGCAAGAGAGAGAGAGAAATACATCCATCCATCTACCATTTGCATTTCCTTTCGAAGCATTCCCCTTCTTTTGTTCCCAGTTTGTGAATCATCCAACTTTATTGGTAACTCAGTATTTACTCGTATAACAATCCCTGACTTCATTTCTCCTTGTCTTGCAAGTTACCGATACTATTTTATTTGGTTCATGGGAGACCCATCTGAGTCCATTTGGACGAATGCATTTCCTTTTATTGTTCAAGTATAAGAAACATTTTGTTTTTCCATAGGAAAACATTTTATTCGAACTTGAATATCTCTCAGTAACTTTTTTTTTTACTCTGGTGGAGAAATATTCGTTCATAACATTTGTGGTTTCATACTTTTTATAAAGTAATGAGATCTAGTGTGTGTTTCTCCTATGCATCTTATGAATCTAAATGAATGAAATCATTTAAAGCTCTCTCGGATTTATGAGTCATCGGTCTTATTTTTTGTCTATAAGTCTTGCTCCAAAAAAAAAATCTCAATACATGAAATAATGGATGGGATGGAATAGATGTACCTTCTTGTTATTGGATTCCAAATTATTATCTTTTTTATTATAATTTATTTGTTTAGTTGTTTTACCACTTGGTCCACTGAGAGGTGTTCAGAATGAATTTTTGTTTTGAGCAAATATATTTAATAGAAAGAGGAGTTCGACCTCTATAAAAACATAGAGGGGAATCTTGATTAGCCTTTTAAGAATACCCTAATAAAAAAAGAGATCAACACCTCATAAATCATCAAAACTATGGTGATCTTGGAACGCCCTATACACCAACTCTATTCTTTGTGATTGTTAATCATCATCATATATTATACTTAATAATATATAATTTATATAAGTATTTGAAATTTTTTTCAAAATAAAATGTTAAATTTTTTCTAATATTTCAATTTAGAAATAAAAATGTTACGCATCTCATTTATTTGGATTTTTATTTTTAATAATTTTTTACATATCTTAGTAAGTGTCATATAAAAATAAAACTCTTGGTAAAAAGGAAAAGACGGTATGGAATTGGAAAATCGGAAGGTAATTACAGATAGCATATTTAATTGACTTGAGTTGAGCAGGGGATAGGGGCGAAGAAATCGAGTTGAGTGGGCAGAGGGGTGAAGAAACTGCACGTATTGACTTGACCTGAGTGGGATGAGTGGAGCAGAGGGGCAGCTGGAAGGCGTTTACAGAGAACTTTCTCTAAAATATTGACTTGACTTGAGTGGAGCAGAGGGGCATCTGGAAGGCGTTTGCAGAGAACCGAGCACATTGGCTTGACTTGAGTGGAGTTAAAAAAATTTCGGTAAAAAAGCCCAAGTCATGAAAATTCTTACGTGGAAAATCAAATTCCATTGTCCCTCAAACACTGTGTTGGAGAGAGGAAAGAGCTGTCACATAAAAGTCTGCCGGGAATTGAAAGGCTGTTGACATGACTTGAGTCGGCCAGAAGAGCGAAGAAAGCGGGCAAAAATTTCTTCGATAAAGAAAAATGGCAGTATTCACAGAACATAACATACGGGACCTGTGAGTTGTCTGATTTTGCTATGGCGAAGAAATCCATGTAACTTTCTTTCCCAGCCCAGAAATCCACGTAACTTTCTTTCCCTTAACCTTATAAAATAAAATAAAGGATATGCTTGATATTTGATTTTCTTATTTTAAATTTATTTATTTATTTTTAAAATTTTAATATTTGATTTTCTTAATTTAAATTTGTTTATTTATTTTAAAAAATTCTAAATTCAAAACATAAGGTTAAAACGGGTTAGACTGATATCAAAGTATAGGAAGTTAAAATGGCATGAAGTTTAAATTTTAAAAAGAATTTGGGATGGACAATAATATTAAAAAAATATTATAATTATAATTATTTTAAAATATATTTTTTAAATAAAATATGTGATTTTAAAATAAGAGTAGAGTAAGAGTTGATTTTTTTTTAAATTTATTTTTAAGAAAATTAGAATTGATTTTTAAATTAAAAGATATATGATTTTAAAATAAAAGTAAAGTAACTAAGTAATGATTTTTTTTTTAAATTTAGTTTTAATCAAATTTAGTTATTAAATTTATTTATAATTTTATTCAAATTAATTTTTTAAGGGTTTTGGGTAGTTAACATGTTTTTTTATTGGATATTTTTGGATTTTTGGTGGTTAACATGTTTCCTTATTTTAAAGTCTTACTCTAAAACCTAGCAATTTTAACATATCACATATTTACAAATAAAAAATAATATCTTATACTAATTCATAGGAGCTCCAATTTTTTTTTGTGTACTTTCCTTTTAACAACCATGCATTGAACCCATACATAGATCCAATAAATAAGAACTTGTTGTAAGTGGAAAACACAATAAATTTAATATTTGAAATTTTAATAAAGTTATTTATTAACTATGAATATTAATAATAAATAATAATTAGATAATGAAATTTTTTTTCTTAATTTGATTTAAGATACTTAATATATTATAAATTATAAAAGTATAATTATTTTTCCATACTATATTTTATTTTTCTTTTCAAATTTTTACATTTTTTTTTTCTTCTTTTTTATTAAATGAAAAACTATCAATACTTAATTTTTTAAGGTTTTTATTTTTTTTTGTGAAAAACCATCAGGCACCTATCTAGGTATGTGAATCAATATCATATGACTAAGTTTTAATAAAGTTTTTTAACAATTTCATCACTTTTTCCTATATTTCTTTGTACAAGAGTTACTATGTATGAAATATATTTAACTTAATTGTGAGTGGGAACAAATTTTTTACAAAGAGTAACTTTTGTATGTGAGTATTTTAAAAAGTTGATGATTAACTGATTTGCTAAAAGGTATATAAACTTTTCTTTTTTTTCTTTTCTTGTTTTCATGATTTAACAAGTTATAAAAATCATTAGTGTAATGTATATTATAGAATTAAGTTCTAGAAGGGCATTCAAAGAGATTTTCATCATCTATGACAAATATTTATAATTTTTTTCTTGCCATAACATTTTAGGTCTTGTCTAGAACTTCTAATATCAATACTAAGCTTGTGAGAGTTTGTTCTTATTTTAACAATGCTAATTGAGTTATTTAACCTACTCACAAAGAAAAGATAGTTTCAAATTTTTAACTTAAGCTTAATGCTCTCTTCATAGTATATTAACTTTTTCTCATTATATGTTTATTCTTGACAATATAATTTATTTTTAAATCTAGTTGTCATAATTTTTTTTTTATATTATCAATATTTAGAAAAGTGACCTCCTCTTAAATCCACTAATAATATAAGGAAAAGTGTATTTATATTTTTTTCCTTAAATTTTATATATATTAAATTTTTTAAGTTTATTATTTAGATTAATTTACATCATGATTTCTTTCTTTCCCTGCAATACTTAAATATAGATACATATTTTATATATTACAGGTCATACAAAATTGGTGTATGAAACCCTTTGATTTGTGAGACAAGAGACTCCCTCAACAAAACAAATTGACTACTAAAATCATCACTTTTACATTTTAATATTCAAAATATTTTTTTAACTTATATTAAATAAGATATTTTCCTTTTATAAATATTATATATACGATTAATATGATTTTTTTAATTTTAATATTTAAAATAAACTTATTTTTCATATTTGAATTTATCTCATTTTTATTCTTCGAAATAAAATATATATTTTACTACTTACGGGTATATTATCATAAAAATTTATTGCTTTAAAACATTGACATATAATATCGGATTACAAAATGCAATATATGCGTTGGTCATGCTGAAGAGGGGCACTTAATTGAATAGAGGTTTAGTTAATTACTCATATAATCACTCAACACCATCATCAAAGTTTAATGAGCAAAAGTATCGTAGTCGTACATATGATTATTATTATTACAAGGTGCTTAAAGTGAGTGAATATTTTAATATATAATTATATTTTTTAATTTAAAATAATTTATATTAAATTTAAATATTTAAAAATAATATTAATATTTATTAACTTGCTGTTAAATTATAACTCAAATAAAAGGCCAGGGGTCTCTCGTCGAATGATGTCTAGCATCTCCAAGTGATTCCTAGTGATTCTGATAACAAGAGTTGTTGGTGCGGTTTAGGTATGAAAATTGCAATATTGGAAAATTAAAAATTGCCATTTTGTTAAATTCCATCCTCCGTCAAACGCTGAGTTGGAGAAAGAAAACAGCAAACGAAAGCGGGAGAGATCGATTTGGGAAATGGGAAGGCAGTTACAGAGAGCGAAAAAATCGGGGGATTTTTCTTCTATGAAGATTCTACCGTCGTCGTTATTGACTTGACAGGGGCTCAGAAGTGGGAATTTCGTCGAAACAAACGAAGAGTGTAGCGTCCTTTATATGTGAAGCGTTGTACATAGCCAAGAACACACAACTCACAGGCTTTGGGAGAGGCAGAAATGTATCTTCTTGTGATATTATTGTTTCTGTGCATGTCTTCCTCTGGGGCTATCAATCCCCAAGATCATCATCATTCTGAACGCATGGTGGAGGAAGGTGAATTCATACTGTCATCAATGGACGCCCACGATCAAAGGGATCTCCATGCTCTCTTGTCGCTCAAAAAGTTCATCACGTCGGATCCACATGGCGTACTCTCCAACTGGACGGCGGAGAACTCCGACAACATATGCTCCTCATGGTATGGTATTCGCTGCAGACTAAACACCAAAAGAGTGGTCGCCATATACCTTTCGGAACATGATTTGAGAGGTATCATTTCGCCATCTCTGGGCAACCTTTCATTATTGCACAATTTGTATATTGGTGATAATTATTTCACAGGAAGAATTCCACCCGAATTTGGGCAACTTAAAGCGTTGCGAGGAGGACTTGACATAAGCGAGAATATGCTCACGGGTTCTATTCCAGTGGAATTTGGGCAACTTAAAGCGTTGCGAGAACTTGACATAAGCGGGAATGTGCTGTCGGGTTCTATTCCTGTGGAATTTGGGCAACTTAAAGCGTTGCGAGAACTTGTCATAAGCGGGAATGTGCTGTCGGGTTCTATTCCTGTGGAATTGGGCCTGCTGCAGAAACTAAAGTCCCTTGACATAAGTACCAATTTATTGTCAGGCAGTATACCACGACAGCTTGGTAATTTGACACGGCTTAGAGAGCTATGGATTTCTCGTGATAATATGACGGATTCGATTCCTTGTGAAATATTCCGTCTTCCCCTCGAAACTCTTTCTCTTGGTCTTAGCTTTAAGATACCTAAAGCCATTGGTAATTTGACCTTCTTGACCGACTTATTCATATATGAAAATAGTTTCACTAACATACCCGAAGAGATTGCCGATTTGACTAAGTTGACCAGTTTATATCTTTTCGAAAATAACCTCAGTGCCCAAGTATTTAAGATCATTGCCAATTTGACCAAAGTGGAAGAATTTGTATTTTTTGGGAACATGTTCATCGGTGGCGGTCATGTAGTTGTTGCCGATTTTATCAAGTTGAAGAAACTAGAATTTTACGGAAATAAGTTTATTGATAGCATTTCTATATCCTTTGTCAATTTGGTTCAATTGCAGTTGATCCATTTTATTGGAAACAAGTTCATTGGTATTTCTATATCTTTTGCTAATTTGACTCAGTTGATCTCCCTACAGCTTTCTCAAAACAATCTCACTGGCAACATCCCTATAGCCCTTGCCAATTTGACTCAATTGACCTCCTTAGATCTTTCTCAAAACAATCTCACTCGTAACATCCCTGTAATCCTTGCCAATTTGACTCACTTGACCTTCCTAGATCTTTCTCGAAACAATCTCACTGGCAACATCCCTATATCCCTTGCCAATTTGACTAACTTAACTAACCTATATCTTTCTGAAAACAAACTCACCGGTAGCATCCCTGTAGCCTTTGCCAATTTACGGAATCTTCAATATCTTTTCCTCTCAAAAAATGACTTGGAGGGACCAATTCCTAATGGCATTGGCAATTGTACTTCTATGCAAATGTTCTCTGGTTATTCTAATAACTTTCGAGGGGCATTGCCTGCATCTTTGGCCAATTGTACCCAACTTCAACTTTTGGATTTAAGAAAAAATGGATTGACAGGAGACCTTCCTCGGTACTTCACATTTTTTCATGATTTGAGAGCTTTGAGTCTGGGTTATAATAATTTACATGGTTGTATTCCTCAACACATCACAAATCTCACCAACTTGCAGGTGTTGGATTTATCCAACAACAAATTCAGTGGAAGAATACCAATAAATCTTGAGAGACTCTCTAGCTTTGCAAATGTGTCAGAGAATGAAGAAATTGAGGAGAAAATCGAAATGAACATCAAAAGAAATGAGTATACTTTATCATATTTGTTGCCTACAAACATTATACTTGATTTGTCTTCCAATAATCTTACAGGAGAGATACCTGCAAGCATAGGTAGTATGAGTCACTTACGACTATTGAATTTATCTCGAAATCAATTGGAAGGGAGAATACCTGTGTCTCTTAGTGGGATATCTACTTTGGAACAATTGGACTTGGCAAAAAATAATTTGAGTGGACCGATTCCTGGAGAGCTCTCTAAATTACATGAATTGGTTGTTTTCGACGTTTCATCAAACAATCTTTGCGGACGAATCCCAACAGGGACATAATTTTCCACTTTCAATGTATCTTCATTTCAAAACAATAAATGTCTATCAGGTTGTCCTTTAGATTCATGTAATGAAAATGAAAGACGGGCAACAAAGGATAATAATGCTACTAAGAGTAGTAATGTAAGAGTGGGATGGCTAAGTCATGTGGATGAAAATATGTCATTGATAGCATTGGGGTTGGGAATGGGGATTGGATTTGGGGGAGTGATTTCTATCTTTGTGTTTTGGGAGAGAGCTAAACATTGGATGTTGTCTCCAATCATGCCACGACCCTTTTTTGGAGTATATCGTTTCCCTACTTAATAGGGACCCACTAAGCCCAAAAGTTGTTTTGGGCCATAAGCTATTTTTGCCTTTGAAAATTTCATTATAAGTTTTTCTTTTTCTTTTTAATTAATAGAGTAAACTAATATTTTTCTCATATTATTTATTTTGTTATATTGAAAGATGGATCCACATTATAAAACTTATTTCCTCATATTATTAAAATCCTACTCACATTTTGACTAAGTGATAAGTGAATAAAGAGTTAAAAATTGTTGGTTTTACATATAAAAAGATTATATTTTTTATATTTGTAAATCAAGTATATTGAAAAAATGAAAAGAGTTGTAATATGTGAATTTAAGAAATATCATTCATTTAATGTGAAAATGAAATTATATTAATATAATGATGTTAACAATTAAATAAAAGAATGTTTCATAATAAACTTTTCATATTTTCATGAAAATTTTTCAAATCAAAATTTAATTCACTACATTTAACAAACTCACATTATTAAAAAATATAAGTGTTATTCTTTGCTCTCTTCTATATTTTGTATGGTGGGAGGGAAGAAGTTTATAAGATAAATTATATAAAAAGAGCCAGTGCTTCAAACTAATATATGAGTTGATGTATTTTTCTAACAACCACTAATTAACTATAATGAAACATAGTTATCAAAGTTAAAACCATTTTCACAATGAACTTCTCTTCAACCTAGAGGTGAAGACAAACTCAAAATGGTGAAGACAGAACCAAATAAGAAGGTGAGGACAAGATCCCACCTTCACTATGAAATGTGAAAGCATGCATCTCGTCTTATTGTAAAACTACACAAAGATGTTGGTTTTATGTCCAGAAAGTTTTTTGTTATCTATATAGTCTGATGTACTTAAAACCTCTTTTTTCAGTACAAAAAGGGTCTAATTTTATCATGCTTCATCATACAAAACTAAGGTGGAAAATGTTGCATGATGGATACACTTTGGAATCCATCATTTCTTAGTACATAAATTCACTATCCTTCAGTGATGAATAAGCTAGCAAGGTGGGAGTTGAGTCAAAACATGCACTAAAGCCACAAATTTTCACCATCATCCTTAAGATGTACTACAATTTTTCATAAGATATAGGATATAGATCCTCAATAGGCATGTTTCAATGGACTTATCTCTTTGAGGACACTTTTCCAATGCTACAACATTCTTTGACTCATAATATTGATCTCTCAATTTGATTAGTATTATGGAATTCATCGCTACCCTGTTAACATCCTTATCTCTCTGTAGATATTTCACTTTCTCTAAATATAAGATGTGATTTTCCTTCAAATGTTGTACATTTTTTACATTGAAAGAGGTATTTTCCAAGCCACAAGGGGATGGGACTAATCCTTTCTGACCTTCCTAGGAATAATGGAGTGACAAGATCACTACCATGGTCATACCCTTCTTCGAGACTAAGAATCCTTCATTCTGGATTGGTCATTTATAATTG
The DNA here is from genome assembly GCA_010110895.2 of Picea sitchensis. Taxonomy (NCBI): domain Eukaryota; kingdom Viridiplantae; phylum Streptophyta; class Pinopsida; order Pinales; family Pinaceae; genus Picea; species Picea sitchensis. Next base: position 57,672 of record SNQJ01S0015407.1, on the reverse strand, counting down.
GATCAACACGCTTTGGTCTTAAATTCTTGACCTCTTGGAGCTCCAAAGGATTGGAGGGGGTTGGATGAATCATCTTGCCAACACATCTAAGACTTTTCTTATTAATAATTGTTTGTAACATCTAAGCTTCAACAATCATGTGGAAAATAGTGCATTTTAGGTACTCAAGAATTATGGTGTGTTATTTTGCATGTTGAATTAGAATGTATTTTTTTCTATAAGGATTTCTATAGTGACTTTTTATTTACACATGTGAGTATTTAAAACTTCTATCTCCTTAGTAAAAACCACAGGTTTTTCTCCTACCATGGGTGATGTTTCATGTATTATTTTAAATATTTATAAGTTAATATGAGTATCATGCATTTTCAAATTATGTTTTGAATCAATTTCCATAACATTTAGTAACTCATCCAAAGGACTATAGCCAACATCTTCCACTTCATAACCCCCCACCTCTCTGAGAAGGAATGTCTTCTAGCTATGTGGCTTTCGTAATCATTAATAACTTTATGTAATTCAACTTCTTATGATTTTTCTTTGTAACTTAAAGTTATGTATGATTGTTTACAACATTAATATTTAGAAAATAATTTATGATCAACTAGATAAGGTTTTAAAGGTTCAATTTATTTCTTTAGGTTCCAATTCCCATATGGTAGAAGATAAGGTTTTAAAGGCTGAATTTATTTCTTTAGGTTCCAATTCCCATATGTCTACCATATGGATTCTTTAAACAACTTGGCTAGATTTTATACTTCTTTCTTCCTCCATAAACGTAATAATATCATGCACAAATGATAAAGAATTAAAGGATTCTTATTACCCAAGACATGGAGATTATCCTCCCTAAACCCTACCAATTTAGTTCCAAAATTCTTATTGGTAGGAACTTATGTGTTATGATTTTATCTTATCCAATCATATCCCCATATAATTCTATAAACTCATGTTCAATTCCACTTTGAGTTTTATCCCACTCTTTATGAGCAATATTCTAAACTTGAATATACATGGAAGTCAAATCCTCATCCATTGTTATGTCTTTAACCTCTACATTGATCCTCCATTTCTTCAAGTTACTTGTAAATTGAAAATGATAGTCCAACATAAATGGATTTTCATTTTGATAGAGGTATGATAATATTACTATTTCAACGAATTCCAAGTCCACACCAAACATCTTATCCATGGTTTCCTTACCATATTTTTTTGGGTTGGTCTTAAGTCTAACTTCCATTCTTAATGAAGCATTTGATACTAACCAAGGCATAGTTAAAAGAGGGTGTTTTTTTCTTGTTTTGATCTGATATTCCCTCCCCCAACTTAATATTAGGTAGTCCTTACCTCAAAATTATGTGTTGGTAGGAGGTGTGGTGAAAATCAACTTAGAATTAAAATCAAACACGTAATCAGTGAGATCATTCTTCCTAGCTCGTGGACATAGAAAGACTAGATTGGAAATCCTCAAGATTGTAGTATCTTGGTGGCCGTCAACCTCAATTCAAGAAAAAATATTTATCACAGGGTGATCCAAAAACCCTATCACTTAATCCAAGACCGATGGTATCCACTCTCTCCTAGCTTCATCAAGCTTAATTTCAATGGTGCATTAAAAGGAAATACAGAGCCCACAAATTTTGGGGGTGGTTTTCGTAATGACAAAGAAAATATCCTCTTGAAGATTACTAGAAATATAGGCATTGACAACAAAAATGCCGCCAAGCTATCATCCCTGGCTTACGGTCTCCAGATTTCTACTCAATTCACCAAACTAGTAGCGAAAGGAGACTCCAAACTCATCACCTGAATGATGCAAGGTCTCCAACAAGGACCACTTATCAGTAAAATAACAAGAATTTCGAGATTTGAAGAAAGCCTAGAACACATTCAATACCTTCTACCTGACATTCCATCCCTCATTCCCTCCCTTGTCTACAAGACAACTAATAAACAAGCAAACATAATGGCAAACAAAGGAATCTCTGAAGTGTAGGAAAATTTTGACCAAGTTTGCAATCCTTCATAGTCAAACCTATTAACAGAAAACTGCTCCACACTCATAGTCGAGGACTTAAGACCCCTGTATGGGGTGTTAGGGATGTGACCGATAGCCATTCAAAATCCCAGGAAGCATGTGGCTAGATCTTGTGCGACCTAGCTGGTAACATCATATCATACTTAGGTGGCAACCATGTATGACAAAAGGTTCAATGTTGAGGGAATGGATTTAAATGCATTGTTTATTACTATGCATGGCAAGTAATATCCACCTCTTCGACTGATACATCGAATCGGTCATGACTTCATTTGATTATCTCGACCATCATTTGAAAAGGTTTCAAGGTCGAATTCAAAATTGTGTATAATGGAGATATTGGGGAATTAAGGCTCCATATTACAATAAAAAGGAATGTCAGCTCTCTTGTATGTGATTTCTTTGTTCTTGGCCTCTACATGGCCTCCCTTCTATAGATAACATTCATCGCTCTACTGCTTCACCCAGTTCCCTTGTCTAAATCCATGCCACCTAGTTGGGATTATCAGTAAGACTACCATTGTGGTTGCAGATCTCATCATGACCCCTCCAACTCAAGAAATTCAACCCTAGAACCTGTCAATAGAAGAGTGTCGTAGGACACTTGGGCCTCCACCAACAAGTTTTGGGAATTGACCCCTCCCCATATTAGAGAAGAAACAGGGAACACAGAGAATGCAATTCATTTGGAATGTAAAACTATCCATGACTAAGAAGTAGACAAAAAGATGGTAAATTGGATTCTAGACCCCGATAGATCCAGATCACAAGAAACCAAGTATTCATGAACAATTGACATCTATTGACATGTTAAGATGAATTTTAGAAATATTTTGCAGGACCGAGATGGGGCTCGTGAGGAAGTGCTTCTACAGTTGGATGAAGTCATGCTTCAACCTCGATACATTACGGATATAATTCCTCCTTTGTCTCCTCATCACACAGAACAACCTCCTAGTAGCCTCCATCCTTCCACTAGTGGGAAATTTCCGAGGCTAGGAAGCATCCCTCTGAATAAATTATCTATATGACAAACATTTTGCTAATTCTACACTTGTTTCCTTAGTAGTCGATATTATCACCATATAAGGAATTCCAACAATTTATAAAGGCTCAATAGTATATCTAGCATAGTCAAAATTCAAAATATTGAACAAAATTTATGGACCGATGACTCATACCATTGTTGTTTTTCTAGTTTACCCAGTGTCAAGACAACAAGAAAGTGGATTTTGTACAATTTTCCTCTTCTGTGATTAATAGAATTAAACTTGTTTTCTCTGAAAAACAATCTACCTAGAGTTTATACCTCATTGACTATACCATGATTAAGGTTGTATAATACCCCACAAACATTCAATATTCCTTGTTTTGAACTTGTTCCAATTACAAAAATATGCTATGTGTACTAGTTAGAGATCTAAAGTTAAGAAATATACCATTGAAGTATGTTACTCCACCTATTTCTCCTAGTTATATGCTACTACCTTAAGTTTTTACCTTGTTCATAAATTTAATAAATTACAAGTGTCTATGTAGATTTCACGAGGGGAAATATATTCTTAGTGTATTTATGGGGTGCATGGTAGATATACCTTTGAAAAATAAAAATTTCCTAAATCTTGATGAGAAAATAGAGCATATCTAATTGGTAACAACCCATAATTTTCTTCTTTGGCACTTATAATTTGGCAATGATGCATGGCTATTGATAGGTCTTCGTGCTTATTATCTCCAAAAAAATGGAAGAGGTTTTGTTCATTGACTATGAGATGCTCTCCTTTCTCTCAAAATGTTGACATATTTCTTTCAAGATAGTAATGGTGGTGTTGTTATCCTTCACCATTGAGTTTTCTTTGTTCTTTATGTAAATAATAGTAATTCTTCTTCTTAAACAATGACAATCTAAAATTTTTACCTAAATATAGGAATAACATCCTTCTTTGGGGTATTATAAGGAATGAAATTGTCATTGGGTAACTATGGACATAGTGATGATGGTCCCCTTTTCATAACTTAACAGCTCTAATTTTCTTAGTATAGTAACAATAAACAAAATTCTCCTTCCAAGAAATAGATTAGAACTTTATCCTTGGTTTCTCAATCAATTCCTCTTTATCAAGCCCCCTCATTTTTCCATAGGTAATTTTTTTCCCTCAAGGATTCAAATATATCTCTTCATTCCTATATAAATTTGGCTATGTGAGGCCTCACATGGACAAGGGTCTATTTCAAAGTTCTTCTTCATATTTTGGGTTATGTGTGATATGATGGAGGCTCTTTGATGGTGGTTATATTTCCTTTGAATATAGATATGAAAATCACCTTCTAGTGAACACACACTTCACTCAAATAAAATGAAATCTCTTCAACAAGTCCAGACATCCTTCCTTAACTCCACACTAGTTTACAAACATGTGTTTCTCCTTAGGAAACCAAATGGAACTTCCTTTGTCTCATAATGTTTTAAATGAAAACCTTCTTTGGTGAATTTATTTCCTTCCAAAATGATATGTGTTTATTTGAGCTTATAGTCAGCCTTGATAGTTGGATGTTGTTGTCCCAACAATGGGCTCATACCTCTCATTCCATGTGTCTAAAATAAAAATTGTCACCTACTCATTATGTCATCATCAATGTGTCATCATTGTTGTCCATCTTGTAGTTGGCCTTCATGCTTGGGGATTAGAATATTCCCCCCCATGATTCTTGGTCATCGTACAAACTCATTGTGGCCTTGAACAATGGACAATGGGAATGATTTCCCATAGTAAAATTGTGGCCTTAAAGATATCCTAAATGATTCTAAATATCAATAATCTTTGGGTGGTTCTAAACATGATGTAAGAAAATATTTTTTGTTCCAAAACTAGAGCTTAATATTTCCCTCTCATGAATACTTTTATATTCATACCATATTTAATCGATCTCAAATTAAAATCTTGGAAAACTGAGTGAAGTATGTGCATCACCTACTCCTCCTCATATGTGTTCTTTGCAGTAAAGATGATGCATCTATTAAGAAAGTAGAAATAATTTGATCTTTATCATGCAAGTCTCGTGAGTCCTACAACAACATATTTAATTATCCTAGCTAGGACCTTGAGACTAGTCTATTATGATATGAAGGGAAATCTTAGAGTGGACCTTGAGGCCATTTCCACTTTGCAACATGTCAAAGGGAATATTAGTGTAATTTGTTTCTATGGTTTTGAGATTTAAGGGAAGATATTCATTTGAAACTGTTGAAATTATAATCAGCAACAATACACATACAAAGCAAGGGACACCGAAAATTACACTAAGAAACCCCGGAAGGGTAAAATCTATATTACATCATAAAATTCTTGTTTGTACATTATTTTTTACAAATGGTCTCTTTATATAACCATAGGTGACCATAAATACTAAGTCTTAATTAAGTAATTAGATCACATCATATCTATAACCATCTCTACAATATCTCCTTAAATATCTCAACTCAATCCATTAGTGATCCGGATTATTTTCGACACGAAATGAGAGTGGAGATATAATAAAGAAATGTACAGAGATATATCAGATATCCAATAATATAACATATATTTATCAGAGATATAACCATAAACACAAATATACAATAATACAAAATTTCTATTAATGACTGAAATGTACAAAACTATAGAAATATAGAGTGAAAGACTCGCTAGAATGGTGGTAGCTTATCTTTGAGAAGAGATGTGATGGCTACTCGCATTCAAAAGAAGATGATTACAATGAGGCTCTAAAGGAATTTTTAACATAAATAAAATCCAAAACCCTAACCTCGGAAGATGAAAAGCCAACAATTGTGTGGACCCCGTTTTGGGTAGTTTGGTGTATCGACTTTGCGTGGGCATAACTTTGGCTTACGATCTTCGTTTGGGGTGCACGATAGCTCGTTGGAAATGCATCGCTGAGGAGATTAATTTTTGAGGATCAATGAAATATTTTTTATATTATTGAGGTGATCGATCCCATAAAAGCTTCATTTAGGCCCTCAAAATGTCCCTGAAAGTTTAGGAACCGAAAAACTGCTAAAACTAGTAAATTTCTAGAAGACTGTTTTGAGCCAGTTGGACTAGGTGGGTGGCCACCGATATCCACATAGAACAATCCTCCCTCCTTAGGAAGAAATTGTCTCCATTGTGTTGAGTGCCCGGGGGAGATGGAAAAGTGTTTTTTGAATTTGTATCTTTATGAGTTGCTTGCCTTGCTGAAGAAGTTGCACTACTTAGCTTGTTGAAGGTTGTCACAAACCTGTGGTTGGAAGGGTTGGACCTTTTTAACTAGTATGGATACATGAGATGAATTTGTGAATAATGAATCCTTACGCTTTTCTTCAATCTTGTCTACCTACTTCTGTTGGACAGAAGGTTCTTGGACTGAGGTTGCAGTGGTTGCAGTGTTCTTCTGTTCACCTTTTGAACAAACTGTGAAGAAACTAAATTTTGTAGTATGATATACTACCTTGTGGAATTGTTTAGGTGGAACAGTAGTTGGAACTACCTCTGGTATCCTATAGAGATGACCCCTAGAGTAACAATGACACTATGGGGTCGAGACTCATAAATAACACGATGCTTCCACATATATGGCTGGCCTAAAAGAACATCACAGACATCCAATGGGGAAACATCACATAATACCTCATCCTTGAAGGGTTGGATGTTGTATGAAAATATACATTGTTTCCTGACATGAATATCTCGTCCTTGGAGAAGCCACGCGATGTTGAATAGCTGCGAGTGTGGTGTTGTCAAAAATCCCAACTATTTGATGACCTCTACTGAGATGAGTTTCTTCTAGCTTCTATTATCAACAATAAAATGCAGCGGGGTCCCCTTCACCCACATTTGTGAATTAAAAAGGCTCTCCCCCTCTTTAGGATCTGATGGTTCTTCTAGTTGAATTGTTTCGGTTGCGACAGTAGCAGTGGGTTCTGCGTCGATGATCTATCTTTTCCCATTATTTTCTTAATCAGATTCTGAATCGGGGTTTGTCTCCTTGTCTTTGATCTAGGCCACCAATGACTATTTTGAGTGACATTCACTAGTGTTGTGCTAGGGGATTTTGTGGAAATCGCACCACTTTCCAGTGTCCTTCTTTGTACTACCATTACCCTTCCTTTCTCATGGCTTGGGTTGGTTTTCTAGAGGTTGTTTGTTAGGGATGTATTTATCATGCTTTGGTTGTTATGGATTTACAGACCTGAACTCTCATTTTTTTCTGGTGCCTAAATTTCTGCTCAATTTTGGCAACATATCGATAGACAACTCCTAGTGATGAGATGTCCAAGAAATCTATTTCGATTTGGATGTACCTATGTAGAGCCCCACGGCATTTCAAAACCAAATGTCGCTCGGAGTCTTTGATAACCATATTGGTGCGCAAGGTATGAAAATTATTTTTAAACTCCGACACTATTTGGCCCCTCTCTTGATGCAATGTGGTCCATCTCTTGTGATGGTCATCATAATTACTAACATGGTAATATTTCTCCTTGACTGCATCCATAAAAAAATCTCAAGTGGGATCAACCCCATATATTCCAGACTCCTCTGTGGAAATTTTCTCCCAGTAATTTTCCCACCAATGTTTTACATGTGGGAGAGGCTTAAGGAGTGCGAAGGTGATCTTTTCCCTATCAGAAAAATTGTGAATAAAGAAATAACCTTCTAGCAGATTTAACCATTTTTCTAGGGCATCTGCATCGATCCGACCTTCAAATATGGGAATATCAAAATTAACTTGTACCTTGAAAGGAGAGGTTCCTCCAAAGTGGTCGCTTGATTAATATGCACATGTTATTATCGGTAGGCATTGAAAGATATGGGAAAAATTCTCCATCATTTCATCCCGTTGTTGCATGAGAGCTTGCTCAAGCATCAAATTAATAGAATCTTCTGCTCCACCATTTTTCTTTTCTTCCACCATAGAGGGCTTATTGGGTGTGTGAGAGAAATTTTCCTCAAGATAGACAAGCTTGAGACCCAACTTGCTATTCTTGAACCTCATCGGGGACATGCACTGAAAAACGATCAAGAGAAACCTATATTGATACCACTGATCCAGATTATTTTCGGCACGAAATGAGAGCAGAGATATAATAAATAAATGTATATAGATATATAAGATATCCAATAATATAACAGAGAATTATCATAGATATAAATATAAACACAAAGATAGAGTAATACACAATTTCTATTAATGAGCGAAATGTACAAAACTATAGAAATATAGAGTGAAAGACTAGTTAGAATGGTGGCGACTTATCTCTGAGAAGAGATGTGGCAGCTACTTGCATTCACAAGAATATGATTACAATTAGGCTCTAAAGGCCTTTCTAACATAAAGAAAATCCAAAACCCTAACCCCAAAAAATGAAAAGCCAATAGTTTTTTGGATCCTGTTTTGGGTAGTTTGGTGTATCAACTTCCTGTGGGTGTACCGTTGGCATACAATCTTTGTTTGGGGCGCACGATAGCTCATTGGAAAGGTATCGTCGAGGAGATTCATTTTTTGGGCTCAATCAGAGGCTGTGACTATAATTAAGGTGCTCTATCCCCAAAAAACCTTCATTTAGGTCCTCAAAATGGCCCCAAAAGTTTAGGAAATGAAAAACTACTAAAAACAATGAATTGTCAAAAGACTGTTTTGAGCCAATTGGACTAGGTGGGTGGCCACCGATATCCACCTGCATAAATGAGATCCTCATACCTAATATCTTTCTTATCCTCATATTTCATTCATACGTAGACATTAAGCTTGGTCTACTTCATTATGTTTGTGCAAGTATATATTTTAGACACTATTCATAATTCACAAGTATGAATTATTCCTTCATACTCCCCCTTAATGAATACTTGTGATCTCTTCAATTGATATTTGAATTGATCCAATCTTCAACATCTTATTATATGCTTTGTCTTCATATTATGTGTTTGGTCTTCCTCATTCTACAACTTCAATCTGCTTCTTGTACCTGCATAGTATAAAAAACATATTTGTTGAAGCCCATATAAAAAAGTTACCATCCACCATAATACATTGGTCGCCAATCACTATATCTGCCACTTCTATAAGAAACTCTTTCATGCACAAGGTTCATCAACCATTCTTCCATCGAAAATCCCATACATGTACCTATAACCCCCCCTGCATCATCACAAATAATCATCTTGGGTATACTTTGGCTTACCCATACATCATGGGTTTTGGTGGATTACCCTCAACCATTACAACAAGTGATTTTTTGCTTATAATGAACCCTCCTCTTCCATGACAAGTGGTTTATTCTTATCACGAACTACAAATTACATTAAGTGGTTTCTAGCTAACCACAAACCTTCAACATACAAATTATGGGGGTACAATTGTCTCTTCATGACTTACATCAACATTGAATAAAGTGCATAAAACATGTCTCTTCACTTCTTACATCATCATTTACTTAGATACAACATACTTCTTTATACAAACATAGGACCAATATCATCTTTGTTTCCATCAAGACAACATTATCAAAGAGGATCTTCAAAATTCTTAGGGATCTCATTCTCTATGCATGTCAAATTATTTAACACATTGTACTACTTATTTACCTTTATTTTCTTCCTTTTTCATTCTTTATATTCTTTTGTTATGTTTCGGTCCTTTTGTTGCTTCATTCTTCTTGCTACTTGTAACAACCCCCGTCATTATGACTACATGTGATGCATAACAAGTGCATTTTTTTTCTAAACCAGGAAAGTAACAACAACAATAGTTAATCAACACAACTTGACGATGAACACAATGCATGCAATTCAGGCAACAGACAATATAACGACCCAACATACTAGCACATTAGGCAACTAGATGCAACATGCAAAAATCAATTAGACAAAATAAAAATGACTACCTTCCCATCCTACCCTGCAAGGTTAGGACCTTTAGTACACATGAGCAACGCTCAAGCCTAGGTTCCCATTGATTTTGAACATTTAAGGTCTGAAGGGTGGTGACTGTTCTGAGGAAAAAGGAGGTGTCTACATCCCACCCGACACATGCAAGATCATGCCTCTAAGCTAAATACAACCTCAATCAATCCAAACAAAACAACTTCGATGACTAGTAACTAGAACCTTCTCGACGAGCGAGGTACAATCACATTAACATTACAGCAAGTACAACCTTACTTACAAAACAAATTCATCCACATCTAGAGGCGCGTAACCCTAAGCAAGGTTTCCTGTGTGTTTGTCGATCAACGCGCGTGATGATCCATTCATAAGGTATCACGTCGCCGCATTGCGGCAAGTGCGCCAGGAACCCAAGCACAAACAAAAATTAGTCTAAAACTTCAACCAAACATAAAATCCAACGTGCCTGAAATCCAACTTGTGCCCTCATACATTATACGATGTTGTTAGATGAAGGCACTCTAAACAATAAAGAAAACATGGATACAGGGTGACTAGAATCGATACATTCAATTGGTGTGACGATTGGATGTAAAGCATTAGTAGTTATCATCTTAAGGACTAAATCACGGCATAAATAACCAGTCACCATCTAAGGGTAAAGGAATCTAACCATCTTTAAGCAACATATACCTTCCATTCAAGGTTTTATCATCCCAGTAAACTCATCTATAAAATTTTCTCATGGGTTCTAAATCCCTACAAGAAAATCAACGCTTAAATTGCAAGGAGTAAAAAGAGGAAAAAGGGGGAGCCAAGCATCAGACACCGTTACTTTAAGTCATGTAATGCAAAATAATTAGTGACGATTTCGCGAGGAAACATTAAGAATTGCTTCATAATATTTAGATAAATTAATTAAAATCAACCATCATTATACAAATATCATGAAGATCACACCCATCGTAAATTCAACATCCTTTATTGAAACTGTTATATCCTAACATTCAGTTAATTAATACTATGACTCTAAAATGACAGTAACCATTTGTTATTACTCCCATTAACATGATCCACTGGTACCATAATCTCACTAATCAACAATCAAATTGGTTAAACATTAATACTAACACTTGGGCAACATATTTAAACTCTGCGCAAGAATCAATATTGTTTTCGTGGCAGTGAGAATTATAATTGATAAAAGCATCACATTAAACCAAGTGAACTATTACTATTGCAAAGGAAAACAATTAATCTATTGTTGCAAAAGTTATAAGACTCATATATAAAACATATAAATAAAACAATTGATATATAAAAACAATTAATGTATTGTTGCAAAAGTTATAAGACTGATATATAAAACAATTCATATATAAAAAACAATTAATCTATTGTTGCAAAAGTTATAAGACTGATATATAAAAAAAAATGATATATAAAAACAATTAATCTATTGTTGCAAAAGTTATAAGACTAATATATAAAACAATTGATCCTGCAAAAGTTATAAGACTGATATATAAAAACATAAATTGGTTGACAGTTGTTTTAATCACCGCTGTCAACACAATGCCAGTTTACACAGTAATAAATCCGTTGCCTAAATATTCAAGGCAACAAATACTCCATTATGGTAGATTCCAAAAAGGGAAACCGCCACAGGCAAGGTAAAATTCACAAGCATAATTTACCACAGTCATAGTGGCTATAAAGAGGCTAAAAATATACGAATATTTAATTCGTTCCTGCTAGTTCTCTGAAAAAATCAGTGTTGTCAATAGCTGGGATAATAAAATTGTTTCCTACCATTTCTATAACAACCACTAGGAATACAAATCCCCAGCCAATGAGCTAGTTGTCACTCAGTAGAAACGTGTGGTCACTTCCCTAATCAGAGCTAATGCTCAGTCGCTATGGTGAGGGAGAAGGCCTCAATGAAATCAAACCATAAAGAATATTACTTTAAAGACCCCTTTTAAAATAAAACTCCATTTGGTGCTTCATGGATTGTATGTGTGTTCATTCTAGTTGGATATTCAACTCCACAAAAAAGTTACAAGCGACTTCCCAGCTGGCATATGCGGTGCATGGTTTTCTCACATGATTGCATTATTATTGGAGGTAACATGGCTGGATCCCTGCAAGCACGTGCGCACAAGGTCACCAGCCACTGCCAGAGGAAAGACTTGAGAATGTAGGGCTCCTTGAAGCTCGTGCATGGGGGTCACATTGGTGGTAGATAGAATCAAAAACTTTGCGCTCATGGTGGACACTGAGTGTTACCCTCAAAAGGAAACGTTGAGCAAGGGGTGAAATTCTGAGTAGCATCAGACACAGGGGACTAGAGCCATGGGAAGAGGGAACTAGGAATTCACTTCAGGTAAAAGGGCCCTCCATAGTGAGCTCATGCCCAAACAAACAGTAAAAAAACTACTCTCGTCTTCTCCTATGCACTAGTTGTAGTTTTAAAAAAACCAAAGTTTATAACTAACTGACATCTGCTACTGCGCTACAGAAAGTAAAACACATGAAATAAAACTAGAATGGACAGAGCTGGTTGCTCTATCAGAATTAAATCACAGGTAAATAAACTAAGGGAAAGTCCTTTAAGCATTCAAACAATAAACTACTAATAAAAAATCATGGGGGAATCATGAAGCCATACTGGTAAAAACTCACGGGTAATATAGATCAATATTAAAAAAAACACAAGTAGCCAAAGAATCAATTTGCTTCTAAATATTGGTGTACCAAAAAGGCATAGAAACAGAGATCTAACTACCTTTCAACAAAATCACACGTTCTCTATCTCCCTGATAAATATTCATATGTAAAAATAAACAAATCTTTTTCTTTTAACTCATCTACGCATGTGTTCTCGACGTTACAGAAATGCATATACATGAGATTAACTACTATTCAATACAAATTATAGACATGCATACCATAGCCAAATTCAATGCTCCGTAGTCGTTGTCCCATGCGCGCTCCATCCAGCTCTTTCTTTCCAACCGATGAGACCTCAATGGTACCTCCCAACCAACGCTAGGGGTGCTCTTCTTCCCCCTGAGCCCCCTGATATGCAAAGGGGCCACACACACAATACCAAAGAATGATAGCTTCCCATATCACATTCCAAGGTTGAGCTACCACTCATTGTCCAAGTTGGGTATCCCCAACTGCCACAAGAAAAGTTCAGTCACGATAAAATTTCGGCAACGTAACCTTACGCATATCAAACATGATCCATACTCCTCCCCCTCCATCCTTTTAATAGAGTTTTCAAGTGTTTAGTTTCCCAAACCCTCATTAGATTCATTTTTCATTTATTTAATTAGAAAAAACCTCCCCCATACACATGTCGCCCAATCCCCTAGTTGCACTGAAAAATCAATATATTAATTAATTAAATTTTCCTATTTCCCTCACCCACCTAAAAGCGTTCCTAAAAATGCTCCTCTGTGTCCCATTATTCCCTTACAATTCTTAAATGACTTATGAATTACTTAAATCCTGTTTGAGTTCATAAATAGAAAGTTCCAAAGGCTAGATTCCTTACTAAGTTAGACATTCCCCTTATTCTTTAAGTTTCCCCCCTTCTTTTTTAAGTTTCCCCCTTATTCTTTTTAACTAAAATTTAGAATTAGCAAGTGTAGACAAAACAACCATTTACTCTTTTAATAAATTTAATCCTCTATTACAATTTTTACTTTAATAATTAAAGTTTGAATTTCTTACCCCTCTTCTTGTTACATGTCTAACTAGTTATTTTTTGTTTAGAGGTTCTACTTAGACCTAGGTTTTAAATTCACTAGTCTTGGCAACGGTTCTTAAGGGAAAATTTGTTATTTAAACTTTACTCATCACATCATTCATTTTAAGGCCGACTAGGTCCTAAGGAGGAATAATTTTCTAGGTGTTAGGTTTATTAACTTACTCGAGTTAAAACCGTGACATGCCCTTCAAGATGCACTACATGCTCCAAGGGTGCCACTCACCACTTTCTATTTTATTTGCACGACGTGCCCTTCAAGACACACTACATGCTCCAAGGGTACCACTCACCTCTTTCGGTTTTATTTGCACGATGTGCTCTTCAAGTCGCACTACGTGCTCCAAGGGTGTCAGTCGCCTCTTAACTGAATTTGGTAGACGTCAAACCCCTGGAGTCAATACTTCATCAGGTGATCTTTTGGGAGACTAAGGGCCTCTAAGGAATAAGGAACCTGCCTTATTGCACGCCCCTTAGAATCATCGTGAGTGACTTTCATAGTCTTCCCTCATGGCAGTGTGGGTCTTCTCGAACTAGGTAATCGTTAACCTATAGTTCGATCCACGATGGGAGTGCTAGTAGGCGGTGGAAAGGCTATTTACACACCTCTCCCTCAATGTCTCTGGTTGTTGTGTGTGACCCCTTTACTCAAAATGTGAGTCTGGTCGGCAAGCTATCGCCAGCATGAAACCATCAACGAAACATGTCAGTGATAACAATCAACATCATAATATCTTATAATATGTACATATGTCATATCAACAACATTCAAACCCTAACAGTCCACTCCCTGACTTGATCCAGAATCCAAGGAATTTTATCAATGCCTCGACATCCTCTAACATCCAGAGTCCTGCACGCTCAGGAGAACCCAGTCAATAGCACCTTTCAATGTAAATACAACAAAAATAACATATCATCAAATACACAATATCTCATAATCATAATCAAAACAACAATCGTATAAAGAACCAGATCACTTGCACACAAGTGTCCTCAAACAATAAGTCCGCTCAGTGCGGGCAAGAGCGGGATGTTACTTACACCCCCTCTTGTTTTAAACTTCATCCTAAAGTTTCACAATATGTAAGTGCTGAAATAAAGTGTATCACAATATCATAGGTCTAGCTATCAAATAAAAATGGAAACTGTTGACTCATATCATATGTGTCCTCCCAGGTCATTGAGTGCGGACTATAGTTGTCCCATTGGACCTTGACCTGATCTACTGTTCGATGCCATAGCTGTCAAATGCAATGGTCTAGGATGAGGATAGGCTCCACTGTGAGTGAAACCTCGTCCGATACCTGCAAGGAACTCGTGTCAATAACATGTGTTGAATCACTAACATAATGTCTCAATACATATACGTGAAAAACATCGTTCATACACCTCAAAGAATCAGGCAAGGCTAGTTGTTAGGCCATGGTCCCCTTCTTTTCCATAATCTTGAAGGGTCCCACGAACCTAGGAGAGAGTTTAGCACCCTTTCTAAACTTTATTGATCTCTTATGCGGTTTCACCTACAAGAAGACTTGATCGCAAACTTCATAACTACGGTCGACACGATGTGCATCGACATAACTCTTCTGTTGATCTTGCACTTCTTTGATCCTTTTCCTTATTGTTTTCATTTGTTATTCCATTTATTGGATCTCTTCTAGTCCCACTAGGACCCTATCCTAAATCCGATCCCAACTCAAAGGCGTCTCACATGGTCGCCCGTAAAGAAACTCAAAAGGTGCCATCTTGATGGTGCTTTGATAAATGTTGTTATATGCAAATTCTACCAGTGGAAAGAATTTTTCCCAATGCTTCTGTTGGTCCCTCACATACATACGCAACATATCCTCCAAGGCTTGGTTTGTTCTTTCGGTCTTCCCATTTGTCTCTGGGTGATACGCGGTACTAAAGTTAAGTTGGGTTCCCAAGGCCCCTTGGAAACTAGTCCAAAATCGTCCTGTAAACATCGATCCTCTATCATATATAATCCTCTTAGGCATGCCATGCAGCCTCATAATCTCACTGATGAAAACTATAGCTATGTATGGTTCCTAATATGTCATACGCATAGGAACAAAATGAGCACTCTTCGTCAGAGTGTCTACTACCACAAAAATCGAGGCATGTCTCCTTGCTGTCAGTGGCAATCCAACAATGAAATCCATCGAAATGACCTCCCATTTCGTTTATGGAATAGTGTGCGGCTGTAGTAATCCTACCAGATGTATATGTTCAGCCTTCACCTGCTGAAAATCTAGACATCTTGCCACGTAGTTGACTATGTCTACCCTTATTCCTTTCCAGAATAATAAGGGTTTAAGGTATGCCCTCATCTTTGTGACTCCGGGATGAGCCATGTACACTGCTCTATGAGCCTCATTTAGGCTCAAACTCCTCAGCTCGTCATTGGGCAGTACATAAATTTGATTTTTAAATCTCATTAATCCATCGTTGTCCACGGTAAATCCCTTGAATTTTGGTACCACAGAAAAATTGTCATTTTGTTAAATTCCATCCTCTATTGGCTTTGGAAAAAGAAAACAGTGAAAACAGAAAAGAAAACAATGAAAATGAAAGCAAGAGAGATCAATTTGGGAAATTGGAAGGCAGTTATAGATCTCTGAGCATATTGACTTGACTTGAGTGGGGAATAAGGGCTAAGAAATTGACTTGAATGGGGTAGAGGGGTAAAGAATCTAGCATAAATTTCGTCAGAATGAGAAATTTCATCGTATTCAGAATAATAAATTTTGTTGTATTCAGAATGAGAAATTTCGTCGTATTCGGCCTCTGATAATACTTTGTTCATATTTTCACGAAATTCTTTCAAATCAAAATTCAATCCAATACATTATACATTTAACAAACTCACATTAAAAATGAATAAATAAGCGTTATTCTTTGCTCTATTCTATATCTTGTATGGTGGGAGGGAAGAAGTTTATAAGACAAATTATATAAAAAGAGACAATGTTTCAAACTAATATATGAGTTGATGCATTTTTCTAACAACCACTAATTAACTGTAATGACACATAGTTATAAAATTTTAAACCATACTCACATTAAACTTATCTTCAACCTAGAATTGAAGACAAACTCAAAATGGTGAAGACAGAGCCAAATAAGAAGTCTAGGATAAGATCCAACCTTCACTATGAAATATGAAAGCATGCATCTCTTCTTACTATAAAACTACATAAAGATGTTTGTTTTATGTCCATAAAGTTTTTTCTTATCTATATAGTCTGATGTACTTAAAACCTCTTTTTTAAGTCCAAAAAGGGTCTAATTTTATCATGCTTCATCATCCAAAACTAAGGTGGAAAACATTACATGATGGATACACTTTGGAATCCATCATTTCTTAGTACATAAATTAAGTAGCCTTCAATGATCAATAAGCTAGCAAGGTGGGAGTTGAGTCAAAACATGCACTAAAGCCACAATTTTTCACCATCACCCTTAAGATGTACTAAATTTCTTCATAAGATATAGGATATAGATCGTCAATAGGTGTGTTTCAATGGACTTATCCCTTTGAAGAAACTTTTCCAATGCTACAACATTCTCTGAATCATAATATGGATCTCTCAATTTGATTAGTATTATGGAATTCATGGCTACCCCGTTAACATCCTATCTCTCTATTGATCTTTCACTTTCTCTAAATATAAGATGTGATTTTCCATCAAGTGTTGTACATTTTTTACATTGAAAGCAAGGTATTTTCCAAGCCACAAGGGAATGGGACTAATTCTTTCTAACCTTCCTAGGAATAATGGAGTGACAAGCTCACTACCATGGTCATACCCTTCTTCGAGACTAAGAAGCCTTAATGTCATTGGTCATTTATAATTGGATAAACACGCTTTGGTCTTAAATTCTTAACCTCTTGGAGCTCCAAAGTATTGGAGGAGGTTGGATGGATCATATTGCCTACATATCTAAGCCTCTTCTTATTAGTAATTGTTTGTAACATCTAAGATTCAACAATCATGTGGAAAATAGTGCATTCTAGGAACTCAAGAATTATGGTGTGTTATTTTGCATGTTGAATTAGAATGTATTTTTTTTCTATAAGGATTTCTATAGTGGCTTTTTATTTACACATGTGAGTATTTAAAACTTCTATCTCCTTAGTAAAAAATACAGGTTTGTCTCCTACCTTGGGTAATGTTTCATATATATTTTTAAATATTTATAAGTTAATATGAGTATCATGCATTTTCAAATTATTTTTGAATCAATCTCCATAACATTTAGTAAGTCATCTAAAGGAATGTATAGCCATCATCTTCCACTTCATCACCCCCCACATCCTTGAGAAGGAATGTCTTCTAGCTATGTGGTTTTCCTCCTCATCATTAATAACTTTATCTAATTGAACTTTCTATGATTTTTCTTTGTAGCCTCAAGTGATGTATGGATGTTTACAACATTAATATTTAGAAAATTATTTATGATCATCTAGATAGGGTTTTAAAGGCTCAATTTAATTATTTAGGTTCCAATTCCCATATTTCTACCATATGGATTCTTTAAACAACTTGGCTATATTTAATACTTCTTTCTTCCTCCATAAAGGTAATAATATCATGCGTAGATGATAAAGAATTAAACGATTCTTGTTACCCAAGGAATGCAGATTATTCTCCCTAAACCCTACCATTTTAGTTCCAAAATTATGATTGGTAGTCACTTGTGTGTTATGATTTTATCCTATCCAATCCTATCCTCATACAATTCTATAAACTCATGTTCAATTCCACTTTGAGTTTTATCCCACTCTTTATGAGTGATATTCTAAACTTGAATATACATGGAAGTCAAATCCTTATCCATCCTTATCCATTGTTATGTCTTTAACATCTACATGGATCCTCCATTCCTTAAAGTTACTTGTAAATTGAAAATGATAGTCCAACATAAATGGATTTTCATTTTGATAGAGATATGATAATATTATTATTTCATTGAGCTCCAATGACACACCAAGCATATTATCCATGGTTTCCTTACCATATTTCTTTGGGTTGGACATAATTCTAAATTTCATTCTTAATGAAGCAATTTATACTAACCAAGGAATGGTTAGAAGATGGTGTTATTTCCTTGTTTTGATCTGATCTTCCCTCCCCTATAACATCCCACTCTTGCACGCACTGAGCAGCCTTATTCTTTGAGGACAATTGTGTGCAAGTGATCCGGTTCATTATACGATTGGTTGTTTTGATTATGATTATGAGATATTGTGGATCTAATGATATGTTATTTTCATTGTATTTACATCGATGGGTGTTATTGAATGGATTCTCCTGAGTGTGTAGGACTTTGGACGTTAGAGGATACAATGGCATTGATGGATCTCCTTGGACTCCGGATCAAGTCAGGGAGTGGATTGTTATGGTTTGAATGTTTTTATATTACATATGTGAAGTATGACTAGATATTATGATGTTGATTGTTATCACGGCCATATTTCATTGATGGATGCAGGCTGACGATAGCTTGTCGAACATACTCACATTTGGAGTAAATGGATTACGCATGACAAACAAAGACATTGAGGGAGAGGTGTGACAACATCCCTTCCACAACCTACTAGCACTCTCATCGTGGCTCGAACTATAGGTTAACAATTACCTAGTTCGAGAGACCCGTGATGCCGTGAGGGCATATTGTGATGGTCACTCACAATGATTCTAAGGGGTGAGCAATAAGGTAGGGTCCTTATTCCTCAGAGTCCCTTAGTCTCCCACAAGATAACCTGACGAAGTATTGACTCTAGGGGTTTGACATCTACCAAATTTAGTTAAGAGGCGAGTGGCACCCTTCGAGCACGTGGTGCGTCTTGAATGGCACGTCACACAAATAAAAAGGAAAGAGGCGAGTATCACCCTTCGACACATAGTGCGTCCTGAAGGGCACGTCTTGATCTTTTGTGGTAAGTTAATAAACCTAGTGTCTAGAAAACTATGACTCCTTAGGGCCTGGTTGGCCTTAAAATAGACAATGGTATGAGTAAAGTTTAATAACTAAAAGTTCCCTTAAAAATTGTCATCCAACCTAGTGAAATTAAAACCTAGGTCTAAGTAGACCATGTGAACAAATAAAAACTAAATATACATGTAACAAGAAGGGGGGTAAGAAATTCAAACTTTAATTATTAAAGTAAAAAATATAATGGAGGATTAAATTTATTAAAAGGGGTAAATGGTTGTTTTTGTCTACACTTGCTAAATCTGATTTTTGGTTAAAAAGAAAGGGGGGGGAACTTAAAGAAAAATGGAAACTTAAAGAAAAGGGGAAACTTTAAAAAAAAAGGGAAACTTAAAGAAAGGGGGAAACCTAAAGAAAAAGGGGAATGTCTAACTTTGTAAGGAATCTAGCCTTTGGAACTTTCTATTTATGAACTCAACTAGGATTTGAGTAAGGCGTAAGTCATTTAATAATTGTAAGCGAATAATCGGACACCGAGGAGCGTTTTTAGGAACACTATTAGGTGGGTGAGGAAAATACGAAAATTTAATTAATTAATAAATTGATTTTTTAGTGCAACTAGGGGATCGAGTGAGATGTGTACGGGGGAGGTTTTTCCTAATTAAATAAATCAAAAAGGAATCAAATGAGGTTTTGGGAAACTACTGATCCAAGTGGATATTGGTGGCCACCCACCTTTTCTGACTGGCTCAAAACAATTTTCTGGCAATTTTGACAATTTACTATTTTTAGTAGTTTTTAACTTCCATGGCCATTTTGAGGGCCCAAATGAAGGGTTTTCAAGATAGAGGTCCTCAGTGATATTAGAAGGCATGATTGAGCCCCCAAAATGAATCTCCTCAACAATACCTTTCCAACAAGCTATCACACGCCTAAAACAGAGATCGTATGCGAAAGTTATGACCCTGGGAAGTTGATGTACTCACTTACCCAAACGGGGCCCACATGACTTTTGGTGCTTCATCTCCTAGGGTAAGGTTTTTGGATGTCTAGGGTTTTTGGCATTCCTGTTTATTGTAAAAAGGCCTTCAGAGCCTCATTGTAACCATCTTTTTCCGAATGCGAGTAGCCATCACATCTCTTCTCAGAGATAAGTTGCCACCTTTCTAGCGAGTCTTTCACTCTGTATTTTTTACAGTCTTTGTACATTTATTTCATTAATAGAAATCATGTATTACTGTATATCTACATTTATGGTTGCATCTCTGATACATTTATGTTATATTATTGAATATATGCGATATCTCTCTTCATTTCTTTATTATATCTCCGCTCTCATTTCGTGCCAAAAATAATCTGGATCAGTGGTATCAGAGTAGGATGCTCTTGATTGTTTTTTCAATGCATGTCCCCGACGAGGTATGAGTATAGAAAGTTGGGTCTCGAGCTTGTCTCTCTTGAATACAATTTCTCTTGCACACCCAAGAAACCCTCAATGGTAGAAGAAAATAAAAACAACAGAGCAAACGATCTTATCAATCTATTGCTTGAGCAAGCTCTCACGAAACATAGGGACAAAATGATGGAGAATTTTTCCCACATCCTTCAATGCTTGCTGATAACAGTAGGCACATCTTCATCAAGAAACCACTTTGGAGGCACCTTGCCTTTCAAGGTACAAGTTAATTTTGATATTCCTGTATTTGAAGGATAGATAGATGTAGACGCCCTAGAAAAATGGTTAACTCTGCTAGAAGGTTATTTCTTTGTTCACAATTTTTTCGACAAAGAAAAGATCACCTTCGCACTCCTAAAATCTCTCCCTCATGTCAAACATTGGTGGGAAACTTACTAGGAGCATAGTTCCACAGAGGAGTTTGGAATATATGGGGTTGATCCCACTTGGGATTTTTTTGTGGATGCGGTAAAGGAACAGTATTACCCTATGGAAACTATGAGGACCAGTACATGAGATGGACCACACTGCGGCAAGAGAGGGGCTAAGTAGTTCTGGAGTTCAGCAATACCTTCCATACCTTGTGCACCAAGCTGGGTATCAAAGACTCCGAGCGACATTTGGTTCTGAAATACCATGGGGCTCTGCACAGATACATCCAAACTGAAATGGATTTTCTGGATATCTCATCACTCAATGTTTCTTATCGATATGCTGTCAAAATCGAGCAAAAATTTAAGCACCAGAACAAATGGGAGTTTGGGTCTGCAAATCCACAACAACTAAAGTACGACAAAGATGGCCCTAACAAACATCTCCTGAAAACCAGTCCAAGACACAGGGAAAGAAGGGTCACAGGAAGACAAAGAAGGACACTAGAATATGGTGTGAGTTCCACAAAAGCCCCTGGCACAACACCGATGAATGTCGATCAAAACAGTCATTGGTGATTGAGATCAAAGACAAAGAGCCGAACCCTAATTCAGAATCTGATTCTAAAAATAATGGTAAAGGATAGATCATTGACGTAGACCCCACTGCTATTGTCGTGACCGCAACAATTCAACCAGAAGAACCAACAGATCCTGAAGAAGGGGAGCACCTTTTTCATTCACAGATGTGGGTGAAGGGGACCCTGGTGCATTTTATTCTTGATAGCGGAAGCCAGAAGAACCTCATCTCAGCAGAGGTTGTCAAAAAGTTGGGATTGTCGAAAACACCACACCCACAACCATACAACATCTGGTGGCTTCGCCAAGGATGAGATCTCTGTGTCAACCAACAATGTTGATTGTCATACGACATCCAACCCTTCAAGGATGAGGTATTATGTGATGTTTCCCCACTGGATGTCTGTGATGTTCTCTTGGGCCAACCATATATGTGGAAGTGCCATGTTGTTTATGAGTATTGACCCCACAGTGTCATTGTTTCTCTGGGGGGTCATCTCTACAGAATACCAGAGGTAGTTCCAACTACTGTTCCACTGAAAAAGTGCCGCAAGGTAGTATCTCATACTACAAAATTTAGCTTCTTCACAATCTGTTCAAAAGGAGAACATAAGGACACTGCAACCACTACAGCCTCACCCCAAGCACCTTCTATCAAACAAAAGCAAGTCGACAAGGTTACAGCAAAGCACAAATATTCCTTCTATGCATCATCCTCTAATGTAGCCCAACTTGTTGAACAACCTCAGCCTCAACAGGTTCATGACAAACTTCCACAAATTGAGCAACACGACGTCTCTAGCAAGGCAAGCAACTCACCAAGATACAGATTCAGCAAATTCTTTTCCCTCTCCCCCGGGAACTCAACACAATGGATACCATTGCTTCCTAAGGGAGGATTGATCCAGGTGGATATCGGTGGCCACCCACCTTTTCTGACTAGCTCAAAACAGTTTTCTGGCAATTTTGGCAATTTACTATTTTTAGCAGTTTTTAACTTCCAGGGCCATTTTGAGGGCCCAAATGAAGGTTTTTCAATATTGAGGTCCTCAATGATATCCAAAGGCATGATTGAGCCCCCAAAATGAATTTCCTCGACAATACCTTTCCAACAAGCTATCACACACCTAAAACAAAGATCGTATGCGAAAGTTACGACCCTGGGAAGTTGATGTACTCACTTACCCAAACAGAGCCCACATGACTTTTGGCGCTTCATCTCCTAGGGTTAGGTTTTTGGATGTCTAGGGTTTTTTGCATTCCTATTTATTGTAAAAAGGCCTTTAGAGCCTCATTGTAAGCATGTTCTTGCGAATGCGAGTAGCCGTCATATCTCTTCTTAGAGTTAAGCTGCCACCATTTTAGCGAGTCTTTCACTCTGTATTTTTTACAGTCTATGTACATTTATTTCATTAATAGAAATCGTGTATTATTGTATATTTGTGTTTACGGTTGCATCTTTGATACATTTATGTTATATTATTGAATATATGTGATATCTCTCTTCATTTTTTTATTATATCTCCACTCTCATTTCGTGCCGAAAATAATCTGGATCAACTAATCACTTGAAAACTCTATAAAAAGGATGGCAGAGGAGGACTATGGATCATGTCTTGTTTGTGTAAGTTTACATTGCCAAAATTTCATCTTGACTGAATTTTCTCTTGTGGGAGTTGGGATACCCAGCTCAGGTAACAAGTTGTAGCTCGACCTTACGAGGCGAGCTGGGAAGCTAGCATTCTCTAGTATTGTGTGTGTGGCCCCTTTGCGTCTCAGGGGGATGAGGGGGGGAAAGAGTAACCCTAGCATTGGCTGGGAGGTACCGGTGAGGTCTCAGTGGTTGGAAAGCTGGAGTGGGACATAACGCGAGCATGGGACAAAAGTAGCGGAATCTTCACCTTCGCTCAAGGTACACACATCTAAATTTCTCAATTTTAATTTAGTTGATTGCATGTTGGTTTACATATAGATGGTATGAAATTCTAGTTTCTCGCTCTGTGCTCCATTGTTTTTTATGGATTAATGATTCACCCGAGAGAGACTTCATCCTTCTGCATTTATGGTCCCTATTTCACACAGAGTGCTCCTTGATTATTTATCTATAGTCCACCTTATGCTAGCGCTGCAACCATCATTCACTCTTGTTGTCTTCTTGCTTTCTTATATTCTTGTGGTGTAGCGACAGTTGCACCTTTCAGATTATTACCTATGTTTTATAAACTATTGAACTATGATATTATAAACCATGCCTGTGTTTTTCCTTATGTCCTTGAATTTTGATTAAAGGATGGGCCATGCTTCGTTTTCATACCTGGAAGCGTTATGTTTTTATAATCCTTAATTGCGAATCATTTTGGGACCGTGTATTGATTTCATTGTGGAATGATTGCTTAAATTTGGGCCAAAACCTTAGTTGTGGCTAGCCGAAGGGGGGTTCAATATTTTGGACCGTGTTTTGGTTAATGTTGCATAAATTTCCTGCGTTTTTAATCCTTAATGTGATCTGCATGTTTTTATAAAACCTTTTCATGTGATTTATGTTTTTATAAAGTTTTAATTGCGATTTATGTTTTTATAATATTTTAATTGTGATTCTTGTCATCAAGTATTTATCCGAATTCACTGCAAATGAAGTCACCATATGCATCAGAATCCAATAAATAAAAAGAATTATAATTCAAATCAAGTAAAAAGGTTGTCGGTGTGTTCAATGGGGTTTTCATAGTGGTTCTGCACAAAACTCCTATGGTTTTATCAATATAGTTTAACTTCAATGGGAAGACCGCATGTCAGGCAACCCACCGAAATTCAATTCCCAAACACATAATTGAGTTATAGGAGTTGCAAGTTTGGGTGAAGAGGGTGAAAAAACTCAAATCGTTGTTGGGGCCAACAACAATTCTGGGTAAATTTAAGAGCTTCCCTTCACCGCAACTGCTTACCCAATAAAAATGTTTTTGATTATTGGCACACACTTAGAGCATGCTTGTTTGGGGTAGTTTTATTGTTTTCGTGACTTCATGAATTGACCTCTCTCATTAAAACAAAATGAAACTTTAAGCCAGTTTTGTCGTTTTCAAACAAACAAAATTTTAGGTTCCAATTTAATCTGATGCATTTTGGGCATTTGAAAGTGGTGTGTGAAAACCCTAAATCCCTTCATTCCATGCATTTAGTCAACTGTGATATTTCTTTGGAATTCATTAAAACTCGGCTAAAATCATGGCTGGGAATTGTTGCATTTTAGTATTACAAATGCAACAAATCGGATTTAATGTTGGGCAGTGTAACATAATAATTAATGGGAAGGGGAAGGCAATGCAGTGTAACAAAGCATTTTTAAGGGGAAGGAAATGTTATGAACATAAATATACATATACCATAGATATTCATAACGTAATAATTAATAAATAATAATTATTAATAATGAAAGGTCATGTCTCAAAGGACATGACTATTGGTAAAGGGCACCCCTGCGTGGGTATATAAACAAACCCTCATTCTCAATTGTAATCATCTTATCTATTCATATTTTATACATTATTCCTACATGGATTATTATGTTATATTCCAAGTATTTTGGATAACTCTTGTGTGAGCAAACTTTTTTCATCTCACGTAATGACGGGGGTCATTACATATGGTATCAGAGTCATTTCGACCTGCGACTTGCGATCACTACGAATTCCTTGATTAGATATTTGATTATAATGTCACTAATTAAATTGATGTGTACTCATGTAGGTAATCATGGTTAGAGGACGTCATGGAGGCAGACAACGAGGTGTTATGGGAGGAGGCATGACAGCCCCAGTAGCATCCATGCCTGAGGCGTCTAACCCCCAGGGAGATCAACAGGTTGTCGGAAAGTAACAAATAGTTGTGGGTGATGTGGTTGGGATGATGAGGTCCTTTTAGAGGATGGATGAGGAACTGATCATCCATTTGGATAGAGATGAGGTCACGACGCTGACACCTCCTGAGGGTCCATTGCGTGCTCCAGTTGATACTGGTATCATTCACCATGAACTCGAGAAGGTCAAATTTCCTGAGTTCTTTGGTGCCCGGGAAGACGCAGTCGTCGAGGCATGGTTGGAGAATATGGAGATGTGCTTTTCACTTCACAACTATACCTCCAACATGAAGGTCTGCATGGTGGTATTTCAAATGAAAGGTAGTGCTCTTCTATGGTGGAAGACACTCCTGTCGCAATTTAACATGGCAGTTGAAGACGTGTCATGGGAACTGTTCGAGGAACGGTTCTGAGAGAGGTATCTATATGAGGAATTCATTGAGCATCAGCTCAACGAGTTCAACACCTTGCGACAGGGTGACCATACGGTGCCTATGTATGAGGCCCATTTCATGGAGCTACTTTGGTATGCTCCATAGCTAAATACCAAGAAACTTAAGGTCAACATGTTCGTGTTCTGCCTTAACATTAGCATTCATGCAAAGGTGAGGATTTTGATGCCTCAAACCTTGCATGATGTTGTCCAGAAGGCCCTCATAGCAAAGGAGGATCTTATCAGCGGTGGTCAGAGAAGGACTTCAGCGAGACCAGCAAGATAGGTGTCATCTAGTGCATTGCAGCATCAGACATGAGCTAGACATTCACCAGGATTTCGAGGCACTCAGAGAGGATCCACACATACACTACACCANACAACTGACACCTTGGTAACAGAATCCTTATATAGGACCACATCACTAGTAGCAGCGTCGACCACACAACAGTTTACGCATGTTCAGCAGAACAGACCAGGGTTCCAGGCCGGTGAAGAAAGTGTGTTGGACATGTGGAGATCCACATTACCAGTGTGACTTCCCAGTGGAGAGGACCATAGCATCTGGATTAGTCGAACCCACTACCGTGGGAGATTTGGGCAAGGCCCATCAGATTCCTGCAGCGGTGAATAACCGTCAGGCAGAGCACCAGTCGATTGTGCTCGAGATGTTAGGTACCGTCACTGACTAGACCATTAGTATTTTGATAGATCCAGGTGCTACAAAGATTTTTATTTCTGGTGTAGTGCTAAAAATAATTAAGGTAAATGAAGTCGAACAAGACAAGTTTAGCTTTGTAGAAATGGCTTCAGGAGCCAAACAAAAGGTTGGAGGGAAGGTTACAGGCTGTAACCTTAACCTGGGAGAGTTTGTCACCAGGGCCAACCTATACGTCATGATCTTAGGGTCTTATGACATCATGATCAGTATGGACTAGGTGGAATCGCATGAGGCAAAACTCAACTGTAAGATGAAATGGTTGAGCTTGGTCGATGATGAGGGACATAGACGTGTGATTGTAGGTCGGAACCAGGGAGTTTATCTGAGGCTCATCTCTTCCTTGCAGCTACAAAAGAGCATGCGCAAGGGATGTAAGCTATATGAGATCCTTTCATTAAATGAAAAAGGCATGGCTGAAGGGATAGAAAACCTTCAGGTAGTACAAGAGTTTGTAGATGTCTTCCAATAGGAGTTGTTAAGATTGCCCCCTAAGAGGGAATTGGAATTTACCATCGACCTAAAATCGGGAAATGAACTGATAGAAATAACGCATTATCGGATGTCGACCCTGTAGTTACAGGAGTTGAAAATGCAACTGAAGGAGTTGTTGGACCTAGGACTTATACATACAAGTGTGTCACTGTGGGGTACACATGTTATTTTCATACAGAATAAGGATGGGTCATGGAGACTCTGCATTGACTACCATCATTTTAACAAGGAAATGATCAAGAATCAGTACCCATTGCCAAGGATTGATGATCTATTTGATCATATGAAAGGTGCGATGGTGTTTTCAAAGATCGACTTGAGATCATGGTATCACCAGTTACAGATCAAGGAGGATGACATACCTAAGACCACCTTTAAGATGAGGTTTGGACATTACAAGTTTATTGTTTTACCTGTTGGACTGAAAAATGCCCCTAGAGTATTTAAGAGCTTAATGAATGGGGTGTTTCGCGAATACCTGGACAAGTTCGTCCAAGTATTCATTGACAATATTTTGAGATATTCTTGGATGAAGGAGGAGCATAAAGATAACTTGAGGGTGGTACTACGATGTTTGTGAGAGAAAACCTTGTTTGGGAAACTATCAAAATGTTAGTTTTATCAATCAAAGATTCACTACTTAGGGAATGTCATCTCTGGCAAAGGTATTTTTGTGGATCCAATGAAGGTCGAGGCTATTATGGAATGGTATGCACTGACGAATGTCCCATAAGTGTGTATATTCATGGGTTTAGAGGGATAGTATCGACGGTTCGTCGAGGGTTTTTCAAAAATAAAAAATCCGATTACGGAATTGCAGAAGAAGAACAAGAAGTTCGTATGGACTGAGAAATGCGTGGAAGAATTTCAGAGGCTCAAGGGGAAGCACCAATACTAAACGTCCCTGACATGGATGCAGACTTCTTGGTATGCATTGATGCATACAAAGAAATCTTAGGTGGAGTCTTTATGCAATACGGTCATCGCTTACATATCGAGAAAGTTGAGAAGGCGTGAGGAGAACTATGTGATGCATGATTTGGAGTTGCTAGCCATTGTTTATGCCTTGAGAGTTTGGAGACACTACCTTATTGGGCGAAGTTTTGAACTAAAAACAGACCACTGTGGTATACACCACATCTTTACGCAAAGCAACTTGAACGCACGACAACAACGTTGGTCGGAATTTCTTAGCGAATACGATTTCAAGATTACTTACATAAAAGGAACAATGAACTGAGTGGTTGATGCATTGAGTCGGAGACCAGGCATATTTTTTATGATGCCTCTTCAGTCGAATCTACGTGAAAATATTCTAACTCTATAGCATGACGATGACTGGTACAAAGAGGTCAAGGATTTTATCAGACAAAACACAATGATGGTACCAAAATTTGAGGGATTTATGATGGGCAAAGATAGATTATTGAGATTTAAAAATCGAATTTACGTACTTCCCAACAACGAGTTGAGGAGTTTGATCCTAAACGAGGCTCATAGAGTAGTGTACATGGCTCATCCTAGAGTCACAAAGATGAGGGAAGACCTTAAACCCTTATTCTTCTAGAAAGGAATGGAGGTAGACATAGTCAACTATGTGGCAAGATGTCTAGAATGTCACCAAGTGAAGGGTAAACATAGACATCTGACAGGATTACTACAGCCACACGCTATTCCATAATTGAAATGGGAGGTCATTTCGATGGATTTCATTGTTGGATTTCCACTGACGGCAAGGAGACACGACTCAATTTTTGTGGTAGTCGACACTCTCATGAAGAATGGTCATTTTATTCTTGGGCATACGATGTATCAGGCACCTGACATAGATAGAGTTTTCATTAGTGAGATTGTGAGGCTGCATGGTGTCCCTAAGAGGATTATATCCAATAGAGGATCGGTGTTTACATGATGATTTTGGACTAGTTTCCAAGAGGCCTTGGGAACCCAAATAAAATTTAGTACCACGTATCACCCAGAGACAGATGGGAAGATCGAATGAATAAACCAAATCTTGGAGGATATGTTTCATATGTACGTGATGGACCAACATAAGAATTGGGAAGAATTCTTGCCACTGGTAGACTTTGCATATAACAACAATTATCAAAGCACCATTAATATGGTGCATTTCGAGTTTCTTTACAGGCGATCGTGTCAGACGCCTTTTAGTTGGGATTGACTTGAGGACAGGGTCTTGGTGGGACCAAAAGCAATTCAAGAAATGGAAGATCAAATGCAAATAATAAGACAAAGGATCAAGGAATCGTAGGATCAACATAAGAGTTATGTCGATATGCATCATGTCGACTGTAGTTATGAAGTTTATGATCGAGTCTTCTTGGGGGTGAAACCACATAAGAGTTCGATCAATTTTGGAAAGGATTCTAAACTCTCTCCTAGGTTCATGGGACCCGTCAATATTGTGGAAAAGAAGGGGCCCATGGCATATTGACTAGCCATGCCTGATTCTTTTATGTATATGCACGATGTTTTTCATGTATCTGTTTTGAGACATTATGTTAGTGATCCTACACATGTTATTTACTTGAGTTCCTTGCATGTATCGGATGACCGTGCATGCATGGCGGAGCCAATCCGCATCCTAGACCATCACATTCGACAACTACAACGTCGAACAATAGATCAGGTCAAGGTCCAATGGGAAAACTATAGTCCACACTTGGTGACCTAGGAGGAGGCATATGATATGCGTCAATAGTTTCCATTTTTGTTTGATAGCTAGACATAGGATATTGTGATACACTTTATTTCGACACTTATATGTTGTGAAACTTTAGGACAAATTTTAAAACAAGAGAGGGTGTATGTAACATCCCGCTCTTGCATGCATTGAGCGGACTTATTCTTTGAGGACACTTGCGTGCAAGTGATTCGGTTCATTATATGACTATTTTTTTTTATTATGATTATGAGATATTGTGGATCTAATGATATGTTATTTTTTTTGTATTTACATCGACAGGTGTTATTGACTAGGTTCTCCTGAGTGTGCAGGAATCTGGACATTAGAGGATGTGATGGCATAGATGGATCTCCTTGGACTCCGGATCGAGTCAGGGAGTGGACTGTTATGGTTTGAAAGTTTTGATATTACAGATGTGACGTATGACTAGATATTATGATGTTGATTGTTATCACTGACATATTTCATTGATGGATGAACGCTGGCAATAGCTTGATGACCAGACTCACATTTAGAGTAAAGGGATCACGCACGACAACTAGAGACATTGAGGGAGAAGTGTGGCAGCAGCCCTGCCACAACCTACTAGCACTCCCACCGTAGCTCAAACTATAGGTTAATGATTACCTAGTTTGAGAGACCCATGATACCATGAGGGAAAACTATGACAGTCACTCACAATGATTCTAAGGGGCGCGTAATAAGGTAGGGTCCTTATTCCTTAAAGGCCCTTAGTCTCCCACAAGATCACCTGATGGAGTATTGACTCCAGGGGTTTGACATCTACCAAATTCAGTCAAGAGGTGAGTGGCACCCTTCGAGAACATAGTGCGTCTTGAAGGGAATGCCGCACAAATAAAACAGAAAGAGGTCAGTGGCACCCTTGGAGCACGTAGTGTGCCCTGAAGGGCACATCACGATTTTAACTATGGTAAGTTAATAAACCTAGAGCCTAAAAAACTATGCCTCCTTAGGACCTGGTCGGCC
This sequence comes from Picea sitchensis, assembly GCA_010110895.2. Taxonomy (NCBI): domain Eukaryota; kingdom Viridiplantae; phylum Streptophyta; class Pinopsida; order Pinales; family Pinaceae; genus Picea; species Picea sitchensis. Next base: position 26,383 of record SNQJ01S0015407.1, on the reverse strand, counting down.
TTATAATAGATGTTGGTATGAGTAAAGTTTAATAACTAAACCTTCCCTTAAAAATTGTCGCCCAACCTAGTGAAATTAAAACCAAGGTCTAAGTAGAACATGTGAACAAAGAAAAACTAAATAGACATGTAACAAGAAGGGGGGTAAGAAATTTAAAGTTTAATTATTAAAGTAAAATGTATAATGGAGGATTAAATTTATTAAAAGGGGTAAATGGTTGTTTTTGTCTACACTTGCTAAATCTGATTTTTAGTTAAAAACAAAAAGGGGGAAACTTAAAGAAAAAGGGAAACTTAAAGAAAAGGGGAAAATTAAAGAAAAACAGAAACTTAAAGAAAAGGGGAAACTTAAAGAAAAAAGGGAATGTGTAACTTAGTAAGGAATCTAGCCTTTGGAACTTTCTATTTATGAACTCAACTAGGATTTAAGTAAGGCATAAGTCATTTAAGAATTGTAAGGGAATAATGGGACACCGAGGAGAATTTTTAGGAACACTTTTAGGTGGGTGAGGAAAATAATTAATTAATAAATTGATTTTCTGGTGCAACTGGGGGATCAGGCGACCTGTGTACGGGATAGGTTTTTCCTAATTAAATAAATGAAAAAGGAATCTAATGAGGGTTTGGGAAACTAATCATCTGAAAACTCTATAAAAAGGATGCAAGAGGATGATTATGGATCACGTCTCATTTGCATAGGGTTACACTGCCGGAATTTCATCTTGACTGAATTTTCTCTTATGGGAGTTGGGATACCCAGCTCAGTTAACGAGTGGTAGCTCGATCTTGTGAGTTGAGATNTTCTCTGGTATTGTGTGTGTGGCCCCTTTGCGGCTTCGGGGGCTCAAGGGGAAGAAGAGTACCCCTAGTGTTGGTTGGGAGGTACCGGTGAGGTCTCATCGGTTGGAAAGCCAGAGTGGGATAGAGCGTGAGCGCGGGACAACAACATCGGAACCTTCACCTTCGCTCAAGCTACACACATCTAAATTTCACAATTTTTGTTTAGCCGATTGCATGCTGATTTACATCTAGATGGTATGAAATTATGGTTTCTCGCTCTGTGTTCCATTTTTTGTATGGATTTATGATTCACCCGAGAGAGACTTCATCCTTTTTCGTTTATGGTTCCTATTTTACATAGAGTGCTCCTTGATTATTTATCTATTGTCCACCTTCTGGTAGCGTTGCAATCATCATTCATTCTTGTTGTCTTCTTGCTTTCTTATATTCTTGTGGCACAACGATAGTTGTGCCTGTCACTTTATTGCCTGCGTTTTATAAACTATTGAACTGCGATATTATAAACCTTACTTGCATTTTTCCTTATGTCCTTGAATTGTGATTAAAGGTTGGTTCATGCTTTTTTTTCATACCTGGAATTGTTATGTTTTTATAATCCTTAATTTTGAATCATTTCGGGACTATGTATTGTTTTCATTGTGGAATGATTGCTTAAATTTGGGCCAAAACCTTAGTAGTGGATAGCCAGAGGGGGATTCAATCTTTTGGACTGTGTTTTGGTTAATGCTGCATACAATTCCTGTGTTTATAATCCTTAATGTGATCTACGTTTTTTTTAGAAAACCTTTTCATGCGATTTATGTTTTTATAAAATTTTAATTGTGATTTATGTTTTTATAATATTTTAATTGTGATTCTTGTCGTCAAGCATTCATCGGAATTCATTGCAAAAACAGTCACCAGATGCATCAGAATCCAATCAAAACAAAATAATTATAATTCAAATCAAGTAAAAAGGTTGTCGGTGTGTTGAACGGGGTTTTCGTAGTGGTTCTACACAAAACTCCTCTGGTTTTATCAATATAGTTGAACTTCAATGGGAAGACTGGATGTCAGGAAAACTACCGAGCTTCAATTCCCAGACACATAATTGAGTGATAGGAGTTGCGAGTTTGGGTGAAGAGGGTGAAAAAACTCAAATCGTTGTTGGGGCCAATGACAATTATGGGTAAATTTAAGAGCTTCCCTTCACCATAGTTGCTTAACCAATAAAAATGTTTTTTATTATTGGCACACCCTTAGAGTTTTCTTGTTTGGGCCAGTTGTATTGTTTTTGTGACTTCATGAATCAACCTCTCTCATTAGAACAAAATGAACCTTTAAGCCAATTTTGTCTTTTTCAAACAAACAAAATTTTAGGTTCCAATTTAATCTGATGCATTTTAGGTGTTTGAAAGTGGTGTGTGAAAACCCTAAATCCCTTCATTCCACTATATTTAGTCAACCGTGATCTTTCTTCGGAATTCAGTAAAACGCGACCAAAATCATGGCTGGGAATTGCTGCATTTTACTATTACAAATGCAACAAATCACATTTAATGTTGGGCAGTGTAATGGTGATTTTAATGAGTGCACATATATATTATTTACCCTTGTTTGTTATTACTCTGAGATTTCTTTTGTTTTTTTCTATATCCATGAATTTAAGAGATTTCTTGGGCCACTTTAATGCTTCTAATCCACCATTTAATTGTTTAATTATTTTGTTGTTATTGTGGATCTCCATTTGCTGACAGCTGGCAATGTAAATTTTTCTAATTCCTAGATTTATGGTTAAATACGTCCAAAATTTTCATAACGTATGATCCAGATTGCCTTTTTCTTATGCCATGATATTAATATTAAATTATGGCATAGAGCATAAGATATGTTGTCATGGTTGAGTATCGATGTATAAATCAGGTGGAAAAGTAATTGGTATGGTTTTGAAAACAATTTAATTTTGAAGGATAGTTTCAATAGTTGAATTTGCTTTTCAATTTTGTTTTTATATATATAAGTTTTTCCCTTGAATGCCTTCCAAATAAGACTCTAATGGGGTTCAAGGAACTTTGGAATGCCTTTAATTCAATGGTACAAAAATCAGTTATTATAATGACTACTGTAAGCTGGCATGTGGAGTCTTGATGACATTGTACATTAGAAGAAATCCACTTATGCTTTCATAATGTTAAGAGGATGTATTTTTCCAGATAGATGGAAGGGAAGGATTAATCCTTGAAAAGGATGGCGTCTTCACTTGACTTGTCTAGTTATTTATTGCCTTTGTTAAATAATAAATTTTATAGGATAAATATTTATTTATTCAATTATAAATGGTGTTCATTCTTCATAGTGATTAAAGAATTGTAAATTAGGAGGAATGGGGAAATATTTGTTTTATGTTAGTTAATGGTGTATGATAAAAAAAAATCATGGAGAATAATCTCTATGATTGCAGGAGTTAGAAGGATGTATTGTAAGTTTTAGTTGTATTAGCCATTTCTTTATTTAAATTTCCAAGTTGAATGAGTGTAGTTATTGTTTACATGGACATGATGTTTGCATGATTAAATAAAAGTCCTCGAAAGGTATATCACTTCTCATGCCTTAGATTCTATTTAATGAATGATTGATTAAATAGCTCGCCTAGACTTTAAATAGAATTCGCCTCAAGTTTATTATTGCTAGATAGATTGTGTATGTTATCTCTCTCGCATGCTCGAAATCTTAAGATTAATCAAGGTCTTGTCTAAATATTAGATTTATCTGGTTGTGCACGGTGAAAGGCCACTAATGATCGATTGTTGTTTATTTATTTGTGCACCATGAAAATGTTGATCTATTGATTGCTAATTTTTGCTCGCATTGAAGGTTTGTGTTACATGTGTCAGTTGGTGTTGTTGCGCTTGGTTGATTTGATGTTGTATTTTATCTTAGTATGTGTTGTCTTGTTTATGTCGGGAGGGATGTAGACACCTCCTTGTTCCTCAAAACAGTCGCCAGATGGGAAACTGGGCTTGAACGTTGTTTATATGTCCTGGAGGTCCTAACCTTGCAGGGTAGGACGGGCGGGTAGTCGTTTTTATTTTCATCTGATTGATTTTTATATGTCGCTTCCAACTGCATGATGTACTAGTATGCTAGGTCATTATGTTGTCTGTTGCCAGAATTGTGTGCATTGTGTTTTTCGTCGAGTTGCATTGATTGACTATTGTCATTGTTACCTTCCTGCTTATAAGAACAAATGCACTTGTTATGCATTGCATGTTGTCATAACGACGAGGCTCGTTACATCCCCCAACTTAATCTTAGGTAGTCCTTATGTCAAAATTATGTGTTGGTAGGAGGTGTGGTGAAAATATACTTAGAGATAAAATCAAACATGTAATCAATGAGACAATTCTTCTTATCATGTGGACATAGAAAGAATGGATTGGAAATCCTCAATGGTGTAGTATCTTGGTGGCCCTCAACCTCAATCCAAGAAAAATTATTTATCACAGGGTAATAAAAAAACCCCATAACTTAATCCAAGTTCCATGCTCAATTATGATATTTTTTTCAAGTTCCATGCTCATTTATGATATTTTTCCAACTCACTATGAACTTTCGTTTTAGTTATGAGCTTATTCTCAATTATAAAATAATTCTTATTTCATAATTATGAAATTGTGACAAAATAATTGTTTCCTTGTGAAATAATTATGAGAATTTAACTCAATTATGTAATTCTATCATCATAACATCTAATAACATGCTTTCACAACCTATTGTGGAAAATACAAGTATAACAAGAAGTCAAGATAAATCTGAATCTATGTGATTCAAATAAAAAAAAGGAAAACATCTAAGCTATGCAGACATGAAGGAAGTAAAATAACTATGCTAATATTATTCCTAACCTATCCTAGACTTGTTGAAACAAGGCTAGGTGTAATTATAGTGCTAGCGAAGCTAGTCAAGTAACACCAAACTCGTGACCACATGTTCATTGAAAGCCAACTTTAGAGAATGAAGCAGTGAGGGATGAATGATAGGAAGAATTGACTCAAGCAATTTTCCACACAGTAGGTTGAATTTGGTGGCATTATGATTCATGGTACATGTAGACCTATATGATTCCTCCAACCATGACTCAATTCTGTTATAGAATCTACAATGATCATCATATGACTGTTGGGAGGAATTAGAAAGTGAGTGATGCACCTCATGAGATTCATAAATGAAATTTGTGTGCAATGTATCTTCTGAGTGGGTACCATCATTCATACCAGGGTTTGGAGTAATACAATAAGGACCTGACATAACCATCAGTTGAAATTTGAATGCCTCATTATCAATGCAAATCTCCCTAGGTCCAAATTTCACATACTCTGCATGTTGAGAGGAGAGATGATAACTTATTGTTCGAGGGAAACACTGAGTGAAAGATGACTTCAAATATTTTCCTATGACATCAACAAAATCATGTGAAGAGTTTTGTATAATTAAAATAGAATCCAAGGACGAGTGACGTGTCCACCCCTGAGGATTAATAGGTAATTATAGATCAGATTTAGTTGACAATGTCTCAGATAAGCTCGATATTTCCTATGATTCGTATGATTATGGGTTGTTGGTTCGTTGTGGCTTCTTGATGAGGAACCAAAAATTCATTGTGCTCTACATACTTTAGATTTTGTGTTGTTAACATATGTGCATTTAGATCATAAATCTATATTGCATAGGATCAATGAATGATAGGTTGATACTCACATTCAATTCTGGAAGAACAAAATAATTACCAAAAACAGAGTCATCATGATCAGATTATGATTTAACATTTTCCATAAATTCAAATTGTGAAGGATTGATAACATTATGCATCGTGGATGGAAAATCATCAAGAAGGACTTCTTTTTCGGGTTGAATCTCATGTGAGTGATTATCATCAAATAGATTTGTATAGGGAGAATGAAGATATTTGGTTTTTGAAAAAGACGAGATTTATTCAATAGGAGATTTGTCATAGACAAAAGTATGTTCATGATTTTATGAAGGCGAGACAGTAAATAGTTCACACTTCGAGGCTAAGGGGTATAAATATTTTTATAAGAATTCTCACATATATGTGTCAGAGTGTTGGTTAGAGATCGTGTACCCCACATGTAATATGCTCAAATTTTAGAATATTAAATTCTAAGTGAACTTTGAAATAAACTTTCATTTTTGGAAAATTTAGATTTGGAAATTATTTACCATTTATGGAAAATCTGAATTTGGAATTTTGATTGTTGTAATTAATTATTTGACGATTGTTGAGAAAAGATTTGACTTTCCTAAGTTTCCTCTTTTATTTGACACATGTGAAAGACAAACTTTTAATAAATTAAATGCTAGAAGACAAATGAAATAACTAGGTTAAAAATAGCTGACCATGACTCCATGATTGGGGAACATGTTTGAGTTACCTCAAGGATGATTTTTACAAGTGGAAAATGTGGAATTTGACAACTAGCAGCCCCTAAAAATCAGGGATTTGTAAAGAAAAGAATTTCCCAAGGAGGGAAGGAAAGACCTAGGCACAAGAATGCATATAAAAACAACATATGGAGGAGGCAGGATGTTTCTTAGTGTGTTGGGAAAATAAACTATTTGTTTTTATGAGAACTCTTAGTGTGAGGCAAAGGAATTTATGATCTATGGATGGTGACTATAGCTAAGGAGGATCATTCAGTTTTCCCTTATGGACTCATGGTCAGGCTAGGGGGTGAACAGGGAAAATGAACTTGGTTGTTTTTTTCTATGGATGGGTGGAACGTGGTTGTTCTATTTGTATTCCAGCATCAAGTTTTAGATATGTATCTTGGCTTGCATTCCTTGTTAATGTTATGGTTATGATTTTTATTTGTTGGGAATATGATGGCTTAGTATAGTTAAAGGATATTGAATATATCATTTATTTGAAATGTCATGGTGGTACATACATATTGAATTGCCATTTAAATATGTACATACCCAATTACCACAGAGAATAGATAGAGCGAATAACAGTCTGAAGACATTCTTCATTGCCATAGAAATATAGTGATGAATTCAAAGAATCTTGAAAAAGAAACCATTGTACTCAATCGATCATTGTTCAAATATTACAGTTGGAGTACCATAGATCAAAGACTCCCCAACCTTTTTTATTGTAAACAGAGTGTTAAGAAGTATACACAGAGTCTGTATGTAACCGAAGAAATGCACGCATAGATCAGAACTCAAATACCTTTCAAGCAAGATGTTTCCTTCATCTAATTACCTTGATTTGCACAACCGACAAAGAAATAAAAATGAGGGTTTAGTAAACTATTCTAGCATTTTAATGGAAATCAAACAATAGAATAATCCAAGGAAGAAACTTAGCTTGAGTTACAAATTAGATCAACGGTTAGCGTTAAATTCGGCCTTCAACGCTTTGGGTGATTTCTGATGCTAGAAATTGGTTTCCCCAAAGTACATACTCGCGAAGTGATGTAACCTACTGAGGTCACTGTTGACTTGGAATTGGACGAGTGGATGCCACGTGTCACTTAGATTCATTACTTACACGTACCTGAAATGCCAATTTCCTCTTGACACTTGTCATCATATGATTGTGCCACATGTACTTGTTGACGTGGTCTATTGATGTAGATCTCCTTTCGTGGCACATATCTTCCTCCTGGATCTAATGACTGTGATCAGTTCTATATCAATGGTCTATATTCTTTTCGGCCTTTGGGAATTTGGGTTATCCATTCCCAATTCTCAATTCTCCCGAAGTGAGATTCCCTGAATAAAATTTGAGCAACTTGAATTCATCTAATGGTTCATCTTTGATGCAAAAATCTCTGGGTGGTGACACACGGTAGTTAAACTTGGAAAAGAAGCTATTTAGTTCAGGGTTTCATTAAATTTGATCACGATCTATCAATATCGATGGCCAAGAGGCATTACGGAGATTGAAGTTGCATGACAAATAATTTTACAGGGCCGTCTCGCAATCCAAACCATGGTTTCCTAGAAGGGGTACGTGTCAGCGTGGGAATAATTGTGGAACGATCGGTGGGTTACTCGAAAACTGCCAACCCATGTCCCCACAATTTGAAAAGTACTAAGTTCATGTGACATTTTCAGTATTCATTAGTTCAAGCATGGAGACCGTGGGCCCCAATGGACGTGTGGCGCCTGATCCCAAGGTTTGGAGACTTGGTACTCTGGAGGAATTGTGTTGCAGGTGCGTTGAGTCAAGAACTCCCATAGAATGGGGATAAAATCGATCGTTGATCTAGAGAAGGTATGTGGCAACCAATACCATAATCTGGAGTCTGAGCACCCTGGAAGTTTGGAGAGTATGGACAACCCAAAACTTCTGAAGCCTAGAGTTCCATAATAAATCCCAACCGTTGATTGTTGAGGGAGCCATGGACCGTTGATCCAACCCAATTTGCAAAGTTCTCCAATTCGGTGTTTGGGAGAAACAAGGCATGAAGTAGCAAGAGCTTTTGAAGCCAAAGTTACAGAGCCCCGAAGCTCTCAAGGCTTCAGATAAGCACCTATCCTATAGCACAAGGTCATAGCACGTGGTCACATGCAATTGAGGGATGAAGAAAAAGGGGTAGTGCCTGAAAAGTGTGTTAAATAAGAGAAAAGAGGTTAGGAAGGAAACCCAAGGGTTTTGTCTGGTTCGAACTTGCATCAAAAGAGGTACTGAAGACCTGGAAAAAATTTTATAGGGTCCAGAAAAGATCTAAGAGCCATTTTCTTAGAGGAAAGAGATCAATTGGACAAGGAATGCATTAGATAAAAAGCACATGTTTTAAAGGATCATAGCTTTCTTCTCAAAGATCAGAATTGAGCAAGGAAGCAATCATTGGAAAGATATTGGAAAGAGGATTCCATGTATTCATCCATATTTGAGGATTCAGGAGCTCAGATCACAGAAAGTCAGAGAGGATATTTTTGGTGACCGTAAAAGGAAAAGTTGTGCATATAATACCAAAATGGTATACTGTGGTTCTAGCTAACAAAAATTGTTGTACGTCCGTTCTTATATGTAATGGTTACATTTAAGAAAAAAAAGAAAAAAAAAAAAGAAAAATGTTAGAGAAATTTGTTACAACACTTGGACCTTAGGGAAAGGCCAATTTTTTTTTAATTCTTTTATTTTTGTTGAAGAAAAACTAATAAATATGTTTACTGTTACAAACAAGAAAATTGTTGTTATGTTGTGATAATGTCAGCACATAATGAAGAAGAAATCTAACCTGAAGAGAATCCTAATCAAGGACTTCCTAAAGAACTAGGGAATAATAGCAAAGGAAGTTCATCCACCCATGTTTTGGAAACAATAAAGAACCTCATCGTGGAATTACAAGTGTTTAAAGTAGATAATGAAAAGATGAAAAGGCACAGGAAGACCAGTTAGAAACAAATGAAATGATGCTATGCAGTATAGTAACCAAGAGGAGCCCAAAGAACAATGTCAAAGAGGAAGAAGTCAGCAAAAGGTCCTCTAAAAACTCTAGTCATGAAACAAAAAATGAGAACAGTTCTTCCGAAGACACACACATGACAAGAAACAAAACAACTACAGGAAGAAAAAGAAAACAAGTAGATCACCTGGAAGGTGAATTCAAGAAAATAAAATCATCCACCTTTGATGGAGAATCAAGGATGGTTGAAGAGGCTGAAGAATGGCTACTAGATATAAAGAAATACTTACAGATTTACAATTACTCTAGTAATATGAAAGTCAGAATGACCATTTACAACTTGAAGGGAAAATCAAGTATCTGGTGGCAAGATCTGAAATTGGCTAAGGTATTGAAATAGAAACAAATGGGATGGTCAGATTTTAAAAAATATTTCAAGAAACAATATTTGTCAGAAATCTATTACGAAAGAAATACTAAGGAATTCTACGAGCTAAGACTTGGAAAAATGACCATGGACGATACGATAAATAAATTTCTATAACTATTGAGATTTTTACCATACATGAAGGAAGACAAAGTAAAGATACAATGATTATTAAGATGTCTACCACAGTCGTACAAAGACATAATTGAATTTGACAATCCAAAGACTTTAAATGAAGTGTTTAGAAAGGCTCGGATGTGCTATGATCAATAAAAACAGAGGTATGAAATTCCCAAGGCATGGAAGGACAAGAAATAGGACATAATGAATCAACAAAAGAAAGGGTTCCAACCAGCCCCTTTCCATAATATGGAAAAAAGTTTCCAAAAGAAGGACTATCATTCAACCACCCAAAGGGCTCAAGGGGGAGGTAGAATAGTTAACTTGGGAGTCAAGAAAGTTGGGGACAACCCCAAAGAACCATTGAAGTGTTGGGAGTGTGGAGAACCTTACTTGAGGAGAAATTGTCCATGCTTAATTTCCATGGCAAGAACTTCAGTCCATAACCTGCAAGAAGATTCAACAGTAGGAGATATGGGCAGAAGCATGCACATAATTAATGCAGTTATGGATGGCAGGAAAATTGATCATCAATCCACTATCATGGAGGTTGAAGGTAAAATTCATAATAACTGCATTTCCATATTAATTGACCCATGAGCTAGTATGAGTTATGTCACTCCTGGTTTAGTTGAATTAAACAAGCTCAAAAAAGTAAAGAATGCTAAGTCCTAGTTAGTAAAGTTAGCAACAGGGACCAAGAGAAAGGTAACAAAATTTTATTCTTGAATGTGAACTCAACATAGATGGTCAAAGTACAAAGTTATATCTAAACATTTTACCTTTGGGATCTTACGATTTAATCATTGGAATGGACTGGTTAGAGAAACATAAAGTAATATTAAACTTTTACGAAAAGTCACTTATTTACAGAGACGAAAACAACACAGTTAGGACGATACAAGGGATCGGAAAACGAGTTTGGTAGATATTAGCCATGTTGTTTAAGAAATGTATGAACAAAGGTTTCCAAGTTTATGTTGTTCAGGTAACTAATCTGTCAGAAAAGGAAAACAAACCCATTTTAGAGGACTTTGCAGTCCTACATGGGTTTAGAGATGTATCTATGGACAAAATACTAGAACTACCTCCAAGAAGAGAGATAAATTTATCTATCGATCTACTACCTGGATTTGCCCCAATATCTAAGGAACCTTATAGAATGAGTCTACCTGACTTAACAAAACTGAAAAATTCAGTTGCAAGAACTGTTAGATAAAGAATATATCAGACCAAGTGTCTCACATTGGGGAGCACTAGTTCTCTTTGTTAAAAATAAATATGGGACCTTGAGATTGTGCATTGACTATCGAAAACTAAATAAGTTGACGATCAAGAATAAGTATCCTTTACCTAGAATTAACGACTTGTTTGACCAAGTTGGAGGAGCAAGGATCTTCTCTAAGTTAGATTTAAGTTTTGGTTATCACCAAGTCAGAATAAAAGACAAAGACATAAATAAAACAACATTTAGAACATGTTACAGACACTATGAGTTTGTCGTAATTCCATTCGCTTTTACTTATGCACCAACAACCTTTATGTGTTTGATGAATAATATATTCAGTCAATATCTGGATAGACTTGTGTTGGTGTTTATTGACGATATTTTAGTTTACTCAAAAATGAAAGAAGAACATGAAGAACACCTAGAAATAATATTGGAGACCTTAAGGAAACATAAGTTGTATGTAAAGTTTGATAAGTGTGACTTCTACCAAAGAAAGATACATTACCTAGGACACATGATATCCGAAGATGGTATTGCAGTTGATCCAGAAAAGATAAAAGTCATTATGGAATGCCCTATCCCTAAGGATGTAGTATACATCAGATCATTAATGGGAATTACCGGTTATTACCGAAGATTTATTGAAGGATTTTCTAATATAGTGTATCCAATTACATCCTTATAGAAAAAGGGAATAAGATTTACTTGGACACAAATGTGTCAGGACATCTTTGATAAATTAAAGACTGTTAACTACAACACCTATCCTAAGGGTAGTGGATCCCAATAAAAAGTTTACAGTTTGCATGGATGCAAGCAAAGAAGGCTTGGGAGGGATCCTAACACAAGATGGACACGTAATTTGTTACGAATCACGTAAAATGAAAGAACATGAATGAAATTACGTTACACATGATTTGTAATTAGCATCCGTAATTCATGCTTTGAAAATGTGGTGACATTATTTAATGGGGAGAAGGTTTCTGCTACTAACTGACAACAATGGTGTAATTTTTTTATTCAGTCAGTCGGATATCAATGCAAGGCAAGCGAGATGGCTAGCATTTTTAAGTGAATTTGATTTCGAAGTACGAAAAATCAAAGGTAAAGAAAAAAAAGTTGAAGATGCTCTAAGTTAGAGGACTAACGGACTTTATGAGATAAGTGTTAGCAAAAAAGAAAATGACATCGAACAAAGAATAAAATCTGCAAGCAGTAATAATGAAAAGTACATCAAAACAACAACAAAATTACAAGAAAATGCAGAAAAACTGAACAAAATAGATCTGAGTTTAGATAAAAATGGACTGCTAAGGTTCAAAAACAGGTTGTATGTACCTAATTCTACTTATTTAAAATCATCAATTCTTGACAAATTGCACAAAAGGCTGTATTCTGGTCACCCAGGATACACGGAAATGATAACAACCTTAAGAAAATTATTGTATTGGCCTAACATGAAGAGTGAAACAACTAAATATTTATCTAAATTATTAGACTGTCAACTGATAAAGGATGAACATCAGCATCCAAGTGGACTGCTATAACCCCTACCTATACAAGAATGGAAGTGAGAGATTATCTCGTTGGACTTCATCACAGGTTTGCCTAAGACTCAAACACAAAATGACTCGATTATGGTAGTGATTGATAAACTTAGAAAATCTTCACATTTTATACGTGTGAAATCTACTTATAAATCAATTAATATTGTTGAAATTTTTTATGAAATAAATATTTAGATTGCATGGAATTCCTAAGATGGTGATCTCTGATAGAGATGTCAAATTTACGTCAATGTTTTGGAAGGAATTGTTTGTAGGATTGGATACTAACCTGCATTTCAACACAAACAACCATCCACAAACAGATGGGAAAACCAAAAAAATAAATCAGATTGTGGAAGACATGTTATGAATGTATGTAAGAATGAAACCAACTAAGTGGGAGGAGTACCTGTTATCCCCACTTTTTAGGGATAACTAGGAGATCATGTCTCAAGGCCCACAAGTCCTAGACATGGAGTACCGAGAGCAATATTGATCTGAGCATGGCCCTGGAGGGCCCACCTTTTCTTCTTCCATCATCTTCATCCTGTCAGTAGCAACAACATCCATCACCATCGGCTTGGTCCTGTATCAGAAGAGGTTCTTGCTCCATAAGTTAATTGGTCCGGGTATCATGGTATGTGTCACTTTGATCATTGAAACCTTTGAATATATGCATATGATTTCTTTTATCTCTAACAACTGCATGGATCTTACTATTGTGCACTTGACCATGTTTGGGGGGATTAACAGGATGCCTTAGCAAGCCTGTCTCTGTAGGTTTTGGTTTGCCACTTGGGGGGGTTTCTGAAAAGCCATCGTCTGCTCCCCTCATAATACCACCATTACATATTGCTTCCTATTCATCTATCCCATTCCCCTTGTCTAGGCATTGGGTTGACCCTTTTTGACGATTGCACCTTACCTCGTGGGAAGAAGGGGATAAAGGCCCATAAGGTAAAAGAAGGTTGGTAAAAGATAAAATCCTAAGAACAAAACTCGAGATGCTTTGCCCAGGGATCCCCAAGAAAGAAATAAAAAGCTTCTTAGCAAGAAACAAGAGGGACCCAGTAAATAATAAAACAATACCTAGTCAGAGGATGGGGGGTCTCATTACGAGCAAGCCTATTAGGTCCATGGGTACCTAGCAGTATGACATTGCCATCAACTGGTTACCACGCCAGGGAAATGACTCTTGATTGCATGGCTAACGAAAAGGGGGTCTCATCATGAGCTAGCCTTCTCATTTCTGTAAAGGTACTTGTGGGTAACGCTGTCAACTCTGGTCACCATGCCAAGGAAGTGTTCCCTGGTTATCTCTTGAACAAAAAGAAAAGTAAATAAAAAAATCAAGATCTAGTCAAAGGATAGGGGGTCTCATCCCGAGCCAGCCTATTAGGTCCATGGGTACCTAGCAATATGACATTTCCATCAACTGGTTACCACGCCAGGTCAGTGACTCTTGGTTGCATAGCCAAGGGAAAGGGGGTCTCATCACGAGATAACCTTCTGATTTTTGCAAAAGTACTTGTGGGTAACGTTGTCAGCTCTGGTCACCATGCCAATGTAGTGTCCCCTGGTTAGCTCTTGAAAAAAAGAAAAACAAATAAAGAATAAAAGAATAGAGGGAAAAAATGGGCTTGAAAAAAATGCATCCATGACAGGGACAACTCACCTTCTACAAAGGCACCCACAGGTAACACATTGCATCCTTGGCCCTTACTGCACCCACATCCTTGGACCTCCCCTAACCACATCATCCAATTACATGGCTTGGATGATTTCTCTCAGGGAACTTTCATTTTTCTGTGGACACTAGCCCAATAGGACACCTTGTCTTTTTCCTCAGACTTGTATTGCAGTCTTATGTAATGTCTTTGAGCTATTGGCAGATGTATTACGGATTTTATGCATATGTTTGATAATATTAATGATGAAATGTGATTGACATTGCTATGATCCCTGTGACTAATGAGCCCATGGATGGTGTATCTTTTTATGTGAAGGACCATACCCGATGGACATGTACCATTTGGACTGGTACAGAAGGGGAGATGATCAGTTTGGACCTCCATGGGGCTAAAGAGCCCACCAGATGGATGTTGAGATCCCATCAAGGAGCAAAGATGGGGCAGAGGATGGTCAGAGGTTTTTCACCCGAGAGGAATAGGACATTCCATCAGGGGCACTTTGGCAGGACTAGACCTAGGGGAAATGACCCCTTTTCACTGGAACACTTGCCTTGGAAGGCCTAGGATGTCACCATCTTGACCATGATGTCACCAACTTCATGGATGCCTTGCGAGGCAGATTAGGCAGCATTGGCACGTGTGGAAGGTTGGAGAGGCCCAATAAGGGCTAACGCTTTGCTCCAGGATGCCCCATGTGTCTTAGAACGGGTTGATGTCTCCTTTGAGGGGGATTTTATTTCTTTCCAGCTTGATTTAGGATACAGTTTGACAATTTAATGTAAAAACAATATGATTTTGGTTTTATGGCCTTGTCGTCCTTTTTATGACCTAAAAGTGAATTAGGTCATTGATACACTATATATTGAGGAGTTTTAGCCTCATTTTATCATCAATTATCACTCACTAAATTAGTGAGGTCTAGTTTTTAGCATCCTATTGGGGTTTTTGGCTGAACTAAGTGATGCGCACCTGTTGAAGGAAGAGTTTTTTTTGGAATTTATGGTGTTTCTCTTGAAGGAAGGTGTTACAACTAGGGTTTGCATGGTTATTTCTTCATGATTTGTAAGTATATTTCTGCAAAAATTCTTGATTGAATGGTTGTAGTTTGATTTCTTGCATCTATTTATAAATATTGTTGAATCAAAACCCTAGGGGACAAACACACAAGTAGTTCATTGTCTCATGTCCCCTGATAGAGAAGCCTTAAACCATTGAAGAAGAAAAAGAGAGCCTAGCCATTGCTACACTCATTTTTCTTTCTTCCTTATGCTAGCCATACTCTTTTTAGCCAAGAAGAGTGAGACGTCCCTGGCCTAGGTTTACTACACCAGGGTCGTATTGTTCTAGGGTTTTTTGACAGGCCTTGCTCTAGCAACACCTCCCTTAACCAAAACCTAATGCCTTGGTCTATTTTCCTGTTTTTGTACTAGCCGTTTATCGGGAAGGAGGAGAGAGCATGAGGCCTTGCTTTTGCAACACCGGAGTGAGCCTTTCTCCCCTAGGGTTCTACTTTTAAGGCCTTGCTCTAGCAGCACCTTGAAACTCTTCCCTCCAGTCCTTTGAAATCTCTTCCCCTTCAACTCTTGTGTCCATCATTTATTGACTCCTTTAACCCTAAGGCACTGATCTCCAGCCTCCAGCGTTGAACTGAAATCGAATAAAAACACTCTCAAAATTCTTTTAAAACTGAAACCCTAACTACACTAACCCTAACCTACTAATCCTAGAATGTTGACGTCACCCTTGGTTATTTCATCTTGATGCAACAACGTTTCATTTTGTAAGCAATTGAATGGTAGTTAGAGGCATTTATCAGATGGTGTGTTGATTTGTTACATTGAATGCCATGTTATTCTAGCATTTATTGAAGAAGTGATATTATTTGCATTGTTATATTGATAAACATTGACTTCGTCAATATTTATTTCCGTAATTTATTATTTGAATATTGGATAGTCATTAATATACAATAGGTACTAAACAAGACCTGCATATATCAGTTTGTTGTTGTTTTGTTCTTGGGCAAGGACTCTACTTGGTTATTATTCATCTTTATTAGTTGTTTAGTCAGGACTATCTTTTGGTGGTAACTTGTGAAAGGGGAAACTTATGTTTGACCTATTATCCTTTTCCCTCTTCGAAACTCCAGGTTACCGGGGACGTCTCCCCTGGGCCTAACCTCCCTAAAGAGAAAGAACCTCCCCATCATGGTGACATTGGGTGGGATAGGTTCTTGTTATGCCAGTTTAACCTACAAACTTCAAGCTTTTCTCTTGCCTATAAACTGTGCGATAACATTTTGGCATCATTGCCATGGAACACTGCGCAAACCTTCCTCAAGATGAAAACCTTTTCGGTAAGCCTTTCCTCTAGACTTCCTATCTTACAATCTTACCTGGCGACTTCGTTAGGGTGTTTTCCCTATTTCTTTGATAGTTCTAAGTAAACTATCTAGCAAGTCCATAAACTACAAAGAGGTACAATAATCCTCCTTTTCCTTTCAGAAGGAAGCCTCCTAAGAACTCTCCCGTTGTAAAATCACTTTTTCTAAGAGGCCTCCCTCTTAACATCATGTCTATCTCTCAGACCGCTACTGTTGGTTGTGGAGCCTGATTATCTTCCTGATTTAGAGGTCTTTTACTTTCATCCATGTTTATACCCCATGAAGTATTTACACCCCAAAAGTATGTACACTCTTCCACATGGCAGAGTGCAGAGGGGGGGTACCCCCTCTGCGGGGTCCGGTGGGGCTATCCCCCCGGCTAGGGGGTCTGGGGGCAAGCGGGCCCCCAACGGGGGTTCGGGGGTGAAGCCCCCAAAGCAAAAATTGCTTTGTAAAAGTATATCGTAATTTCATTGTAAATCTTGACCGTTCATTATAAGGTCGCAGATCTAACGATAGAGATTATGTTAGGGTTTTTTTTTCCCTAGAAGGAAACCCTCTTTTATGAGGGAAATGTATTGTGGCTCTGTATGTTGGAGAGTATTGTATTATGAGAGAGGAGATTGTGAGATAAAGAATAGGAAGTTACAATGGGTTTTGCTGTAGGTTGTATTCCTTCATTTTGCTGGATAATAATAAAGAAAGGACCTGGCAATTTCTCTGGTGGACGTAGCCCACACTGGGTGAACCACGTAAATCTGTGTCTCTTGTATTGTGTATCTTATGTGTTTTGTTTCCGCATTTGTTTTATTTTATTTCTCCGTGGTCCTGTTTTTCTAACATCTACTACGAGCCCAACCAACAATCAAAGACAATGGTCATCTACTCTTTTCAAACCACTAGACATGTCAGTGATACCAGGCTTCCCTAGGCAAATGCCACCCAAGTATGAAAAGTGGTTGCCTAAGTTTACCGATACTGATGCAATCAGTGCTGAAGATCATATGAGTAACTTTTGGGCATTTTTTTAGCTTCATCCCATTAATGATGATGATGAAGACCTAGTCATGAAGTTATTCTCCACTACCCTTTATGATTCTTCAAGGCATTGGTACTTGAGCCTTCCTGATGGTTGCATTAAAACCATGGAAAAATTAGAGGAAGATTTCCTCAAGATATGGAGTG
The DNA here is from genome assembly GCA_010110895.2 of Picea sitchensis. Taxonomy (NCBI): domain Eukaryota; kingdom Viridiplantae; phylum Streptophyta; class Pinopsida; order Pinales; family Pinaceae; genus Picea; species Picea sitchensis. The sequence goes on along the minus strand of SNQJ01S0015407.1, from coordinate 8,576 downwards.
TCAAATAATATCCTAACATGCTCCTTACCCAGCTAAATAATCTTTGGAAACATGAAAATGAGTCTACCCGGGAGTTCCACACAAGGTTTGAAACCTTGCTACAAAAGATTCCTGCAAGCCATCAGCCGAAGGATGACTATGTTGTTCATATCTACACCAAATCCTTTAATGGCCAGTTGGGATATCTCCTCAAAGACAAAGATCCTAAATCAATCCAGGAAGCACAAGAGATTGCTACTAAAATTGAGGGAAACCTCCTTTCATCTAAGATTGAGCCTTTTGCAAATCCAAGGGGAAAAATGGACACCAAGCCAAAATTGGTCCACAATACCGAACCTACCTCAGATCTTTGCACTAGTATGGCAAAGTTAGAAGCTTCCATGGATACTATCATGAAAAATCAAGAGAAAATGATGAGTAGGATTGTCCCTCTGGAGAAATCCTAGACCCAAGCACCTAGGGTTCCATATAAAGGGAAATTTCTAAAAGGGAATCGGTTTTACAAACCCAAGAGTGAACAAGAAGTTCCAAATACCCTAGCCCCTACAAATGTTGTGGATGAAAACCCTTGGTGCCTGGAATGCAGTGAGGCACATTGGGAGCATGAATTCCCTTACGGTAGCAATGGCCACCAACAAGAGAACAACATAGGCCATCTCATGGAGGGCCCTCAAATAAACATCACAGCTAAAGAACATCAGATAACTGTGAGAGAAGCAGCCAGGTCAGCTAGGATGGTAGTCATAAACAACCTAGACCAACAATCAAAGGAGAAGATGATGAAACAAGAGGTCCAGGTATATAGAAGAAAGAAAATCAGCCAGGCCGTTGTTGACCAAATGAAACCCCCACTAGATGTATTGCTTCCAAAAATGTCCAAGAATGAAGGGGATGATTTGAATTTAGGGGATGACCCTGATGCATGTGAATGTTCCCCTGAAGGAAGTCATTAAGGTTCCATCTATCAAGAAACGTTTTGATAATTTCTTCCAGGAATTAGATGGACCCATGGATCCTCCCATTATGATGCAAGCCGACCATTTTAGGATCCAATATGGGGAAAATTCTCGCTTCTTCATGACTTTAACAATGAACAACAAGAGCCTCAACAACTGCATGCTGGATACAGGGGTAGGTGCCAACATGATGTCACTTAAAGACATGCAAAAATTGGGTTTAAAAGTCACATGTCCTTATAGAAACGTGTGTGGCTTCGAGTCAAAATCCATACCCACACATGGGGTAGTTGAAAATGTGGAAGTTTGCCTTAAAGAGTACCCAAAGAAGATAATCCACATTGATATCGTGATAGTTGACATCCCATATGTGTGGGGAATGTTGTTATCTAGGAAGTTTGGTGCAATGTTGGGGGGCACCCTAGAGATGGACCTCATATTCTTAGAACTGCCTTTGAAAAATGGAACAATAGGTCATCTGCTGAATGTGCCAGTAACCAGAAGCCATGTGCAAGAAATTGTTCACCCCGTGAAAGATGACAAGGCACATAATGAGATCATACAAAATCTTCAAAAGTATTCTCTAGAAGATATGCCTTTCGCTACAGAGGAAGATTTTGATTAGATCAAATGTCCCAAAAAAGAAGAATACCAACAACTCCTAGATGAGTTCAAAGACAAAGAAGATGGGATGGTAAAGATATTGAGGAAAGAAAAGGATGACGTACAAATCTGTCCTTCCCAGCAAAAGGTGTTCACAGCAGAAGCCCACCCTCCTCCCCTTGCACAATACATCAGGGTCATCCAAGAGACAACTAAATACAAAGTTAGGAAATACAAGGAAGGAGACATGGTGTGGATGTGGGACACCCAGAAAGGAGAGCCAACTAATGTTAAGGGGAGCACTCAATCATGGCTCGGACCCTTCAAAGTCGGAATGGAATTAGTTGATAACTCATACTACTTTTTCACTTTGGAATGAAGAAGGCACCCCTTTCCTATCAGCGAGAACCTCCTCAAACCCCACCAAAGTGGTGGGACCTGACTTCATAGGTAATTGTAGGTAAGTAGGCATTTTTACATGTATTATACCATTTGCATTGCATGTTAGTTTGCTTTCACATTTTCATTTATTGATTGTTTTCTTTCAGTCTATATATATATCTATATGTATCCTGGGTGGCATTACCACCCATTTTTGTTAGTGATACTTCTATCGAGTTGAGAAGGTCTACAGGTTATGCCAGATATGTTGAGGTTCTCATGCGCTCTACAGTGAGCACATGTCCCCGAGTTTGAGCCAGATGTTATCCCCACTTTTTAGGGATAACTAGGAGATCATGTCTCGAGGCCCACAGGTCCTAG
>SNQJ01S0015406.1:220049-267677 GCA_010110895.2 Picea sitchensis | reverse complement strand
TTGAGGGTTAGAAATTAAGAATAAATTAAACAAACCATAGATAACTCATGCATTGGGACGGGAAAAGTATTCTTTTATTATTTGAAAAATGAATCAACTTACAATCAAAGTCGAGACCGGCCACCGCTCCTTGATCCTGATCTTGGGCTCCTCCTCTTCTGTCCTCCAACTACTTTGCGTTAATTCTCCTTTGGCTTGAGGAAAGGCTAAAGGGTTGGGACAATGGATTCGGCAAATGAGCAAAGTTTCTTCGCTATATTTTTCCTCCTCCAAATGGTACCCCTACCCCTTCTTTTATAGGCTAGAAGGAGCTAGGGTTTTGGACGAACCCTTGGCTATGCATGGCCGGGAGTTTCAGTTAACTGACCCATAGCTTTTTGTCCCGTCGGAAACTTTCCTTTTTTTTTTATTCTGAAGGTACACGCGGGTTGTAGTGGGCCTGCTAGCGTGGACTTTTAGATACACATGGGCTGTAGTGGGCCAGCTAGCATGTACTTTTTAAAAATGGAGTTTTTATAAGAGTTGTTCAGTAGTTTTTGGCAAAGAAGGGATATGAGTTGGCCTAATGCCAGGTAGGCATGTGTGTTGCAATTTAGGGTTATAACACCAGGTGAAGCGGAGATCGTGGTATCTCGCCCCCTTTTTGTAGGTTTTTTTAGTTTAGGGTTTATGTAACGGGTATGGGACGTCGACCCATGGGTTTACCTATGTTAAGGCCTCTTTTGTAATGTATGAATAAGAAGATAAGACTTAGAGTGAGGTCTATCTGGTGGTGCTAAGTGATAAGAGTTCGATCATATCTAAGTTGGCTTTGTGCAAGATATGTAAATGTTGCTAAGTGTAATTAGTTGTGAAGGCTTCATGCACACTATGTGTTGAGAACTTGCAGAGTTAAGTGCAAGTGTTTGTCAGAAGGCTATGTACTGTGCCAAACTCGGGGAAGGAGGATCTGGCGAAGTGTGCGCAGATCTCCTGTCCTATGCGGAGTTGATTTTGTGGCTATGTGCATGTAATAATATTGAAAGAAGATAATAAATAAGACGAAGAATTGGTGGGTGTATCCCCACGTTGGGGGTGAACCACATACATCCTATGTTGTGGTTTCTTTGTGTGATGTGGTTGATATTCTATTAATTTGATTTGTTCTTAGTGTTGTAATATTTATGTATGTTAGATGCATCTGATATAGTAGTTGAGTGCTTAATGATATGAATGAAGGTTAGATCTATTTTGATGCTATGTGCTAAATGGTTAGATATGCTTAGATCTTGTTGAATACTACGTTGTTTTGTAATTAGGGTTTGAATCTACGATGTAAATAAGGGTTAAAGACTGATGAATATTAATTTCTAAGTGCTATATTAAGTATTGTGATCACAGATCTGTGTCCCAGCTAGGTTTTAGACACTTGAGTCCTGCAACCCCCCCTGGCTCTACCTCGGGGGAGACATCATTTTCTTTGCAGGTGTTTTTGAAAGGGTCGGTAGTTAGGGTTTTGTTGGTGCATTGTTGAAGCGTTAAACCCCAGGTCTGCCCCTGTGCCAACATCTCTTCTGGGTTGATATAGGACAATCTCTCTAGTGTTGTCTCCAACACTGATTCTCCTATTCCATATTTCATTCCTTTGACTGCACAATATAACATTGTTCTTGTTTTTACTAGGCCATCAACCTCTGATTCGTTTAGTCTGTCATCCTTTTCTTCGATTGATCCACCGACTGAAGACCCTTCGAATTTTGATCAAATTACTGTAGCTAACCGTAGTTCACCTATTTCTTGTCTACCTGGATGGGCTACCAAGAAATTGAATCTTGTAGAGCCAATGTTAGAGATGCCTCCTCTAGACGATAAAATCGAAGTGAGAAGCAACATGACAGCATTTCCTTGATGACACTTGTACTTGAAACTTCTGATCCCATTGCCTATGTAGATGTTGAGGGATGACCTGAATGGGAGAAGGATATGTAGATATAAATTGATTCTCTTTCAAAGAATCAAACTTGAGACTTGGTTCCTTGACCACAAGGAAAGAAAATTGTGAAGTGTCAATTGGTATACCAAACCAAATTTACCTTCGAAGGTGTTTTTGAGAAACACAAAACACACCTAGTTGCAAAGAGTTTTCCCCAAAAAGAAGGCATCATCTATAATGAAACATTTTTCCCTATTTAAAATATGAACTCTATTCAGATAATTCTTTCCTTTGTTGCTCGGATTGGATAGAAAATCCATCAAATGGACGTGAAGAGAACATTTCTTCATGGAGAATTTTCTGAAGAAATTTCCATGGAACATACACCTGTTTTTGTGTATATTCAAATTTGGTTTGTCGACTCAAAAAATTATTTATGGTTTGAAGTAGGCTCGCTATGCTTGGTATGCTAAGATCGACAAATTCTTTCTTTGACTTGGTTTCAAATGTTGTGAATCTTATCACAGCTTGTATGTACTCCATACCAATGGAGATGCATTGATTATTGTTGTATATGTAAATGACTTACTCATTAGTGGAAATAATATGAATCTCATTCTTAGATTGAAGAAACAACTTGTTGACTCCTTTGACATGATAGATCTTGGTACTCTACATTGTTTTTTGGGTCTTCAATTTTTACCACTATGATATGGATTTTTCATTTCCTAGTATAAATATGTGTTGGATCTGTTAACACATTTCAATATGATTGATTAAAATCCTTGTTCTACTCCTTTTCAACCTAGATTAAAGCTTACTAAAACCTATCAAACTGTTGTATTCGATGCTACTCTTTATCGAAAATTGGTCAGGAGTCTTATTTATCTTAATCATAGTTGACCTGAAATTTCCTTTGTTGTTAGTGTGATTTCTCAGTTTACACAGGAACCTAAAGAAAGACACTAGAAATTAATCAAATGAATTATCTACTATCTAAAGGGTACCACTCATTTTGGTATCAAGTATTGTCAAAGTTTAGATTCATTGGTCGACTTCACCGACTATGACTATGTTGGAGATAGCTGTGATTAGAATTTGACTTCTAGATTTGTGTTTCACTTTATCATTCAACCGTTGGTGTGGTCATGCAAGAAAAAATAGGTAGTCTCTTTTTCAACCATGGAAGTAGAATATCATGGTGTCATTCAAGAAGGTGCTAAAGAAGTATGGATTCACCATATTTTGGGAGAAATTGGCCTTCATGTTCAGACCTCAACTACAATATACTATGATCAAAAAACAAATTATACAGGTTGTTGAAAATCATGTTTCCCATAGTAAGATGAATCATGTTCAGCTTCATGCTCACTATTTGAGATGGTTGGTTCATGAGAAAAATGTATCTCTTGAATATTGAAAAATAAGTGATCAGGTTGTTGATATATTCACCAAACATTTATCTAAATATATATTTATCAATATTTACACGATGCTTGGGCTTCAGGAAGATGCAATTATAAGGGCATGTCATGATGATGTAATTTCACGTCCTTAATCTCTAGAGACGTGTACTAATGGGGGGTATTGGAAAGTAAATCATTGATTGTTCATAACACATCTCCTGGGATATGTCAGTGGAGAGATTGACCTACACATGGATATAGTGGGTTAGACGATCAACCAACACACTACATCAGTCGATCAAGTAGTTGATGTGCTTGTCAGTCTGACAATTGACCATCAATGAAATATAGTCGAGCGGTGGATCGACTAACCAAATAATTGACTAAAATTTGGACACGTAGTCAGTTCAATTGAGCATCCTTGTCAAGATGAATTGACAACAAAAATTTAGCGGAGTCAGACTTAACAATTGACGGTTACATGTGGAAACGATATTTCAAATTATATGGAATTTTGTTAGATATTGAGCCTATAAATAGAATACCCCTTGGTTCATTGTCATCAAGTAATTGATCAAGTGATGATGGTAATCAAGAGATCATATATGCATTTTGATGTTCTAATCACAATGTGCTCTACTTAAGTGTTGTAATAGTGTCTTTAGACACCAAGCTCTATCTTCAAAATTTGTGTTCCTCTTCTATTATCTGGAGTACTATGTTTTTTGTTTCATGTCGTGTTCCACCATATTACCCAAAATTTGGCACTGAGGTTCAGTACATGATAGACATATACAATTCTCCCATGTTGACAAGGAACATCACCATGACCAGGAATGTTGAGACCAAAATCATCAACAACATAAATATTTCTCTCCAAAGCTTCATATAAAGAAATGAACAAGGAAAAATCCTTAACCATATGATGATTGCACTCAAATTCGACTACCCATTCATTCTGCATAGAATGAGACGGGAAGGATTGAGAATTTCTTACTTGGAAGGAGAAATTATCAGTGGGTCAATGAATAGAATACATGTCTCGTTTAAGGCCTCTGACCTTCTCCTCTAGGTCATCTCTCTTCTTCTAGAAAACCTTCTCTGCATTTCTATTCTTTTCACAACACTGACATGTCTTCTTCTTTTGAATTTGATGGGGTGCATCTATCTTCTTTATAGTTTTCTAGTCGAGGAATCTGGGTATTTGTATAGGGATATCAAATCATCCTCTTTCCTTGTGATTCGACTTTACCTTTTCCTTGATAAAGTGGGATTAATGTTTACCACCAAGATTATCTTCATCGAGTATTATGTATTGATCAATAATTAATAAGCCACATAAATATTCAATGATGTAATCCTTACCATATTCCTTGAGTGCCTTCCAGTTGGTGCAGAAATTTGAAACAAAAATGATGAATGATGTTCTCAAATTCACGAGGACTCACTCAGTGGGTTTTCCATATTTCTTAAGATAATTCTTTCCACATTCACCTAATTTCAATTGAATTTCCTTCACACATGCCAAATAGTCCTTTATTTTGTCGAAAGAATGAGTATCGAGAGAAATCAATGTTTTCTCCAATTGCATGATGTGGCTTTCATCAACTCTATTGAATAGATATTTCAACTTCTTCTAGACTTGATGAGGGTAGTCAATTTCACTAATGTGTTGGAAATTTGGTTTGGACAGTTGGTTTTCATTGATGTCAACTCTTGGAGAGTGATCTTGGATATTGATGTCAACCCTTGGAGAGGTATAGAGATGTTGGATAGTTGATTGACATTTGTATGATTGAGATTGATGGTGAGTGAGTTGGGTACATTTTATGTATTCTATATGTAGCCTCGAAGGTGTGGTTATGGTACCCAATGTTTATTAAGTAATATGGACATGAAGGATAGTGCAATTGAAGTTAATATTATCATGGATAGATAGTACACGTCGTTTTTTTTCCAGTGATATGTGAAACACAACATGGTTCCTCACGGTTAGGGAGATATGGCCCTATAAAGTTGGAATCCCCAAAGAGTGGTCAAGAAGCCCATAGTTAGCTACAAGTCTTAGTCAAAGGGTAAAGTGGTTGCAAAAAGAAAACCATAAAGTAAGGAGATAGGTTACTATGAAAAAGTTTATAAACACCTCAAGGAGTATTTCATAAGTACACACACAAAATTACATTGAATATCTATCTTGTGAATGTTATGGTCTAGTATTGTGATCTTTTGGCTAGTTTGTGATGACATTTTTCTGAGGTAGCAAAGGAAGGTCGAAGGTGAAAGTCTTGAAGTTGCAGAAAACATGAGTAACCCTAGTTTCTGAATTTATTTTTGATTTACGGTGGACAAGGTAGAGGACATCTGTGGGTCACAGTGGACAAAGTAGTGGACATTCATGGGTCACAGTGAAAAAGGTAGCGGATATTTGTGGGTCATAGTGGAGAAATTAGAGGACATCCACGAGTCACAGTGGAGAAAGTAGCAAACATCTGCGTGTCATAGTGGAGAAAGTAGAAGATGATTTTGAAAAGGCTTGAAGAAGGTGCCATCTTGTTGAGGAAGATTTGTTGGTCTGAGATTATATCCACCAGGTCCTCTTCATGAGTAAAGGTATCTTTTACATGTGTTTTTTTTAGGCTTTTTTCATGGATGGTATGGCACATGCTTAAGGCATGTCTAGGAACCCTTGTGGTACATGGTACATGGTTGCATATGTTTGAGATTATATTCATACATGCTTGACACATATTCTTGGTACTTGGTACATGGATGTTATGATTCATTATTAGAGGCACATCTTTGTATTGGTATATGTATGCAGCATATACTTGGTATATGATCTTGGTTGTTTGGTACTTTGTTGAGGTAAACCTTTGATGGTACTTGCTTGATATATCCTATGGTACATGGTGTATGGCATGATTGAGTGATATGGTATGTGGTTGAGATACATTGTTGGTGCATGGTTGATGAATGATTTGGTACAGGTGTTGGTGCATGGTTTATGGACTTGGTGTGGTATAGGTTGTGGTACACAAATTATGTTTGGTATGGTATAGTTTAATGTTTTGGCACATTCTTTGGTACATGGTTGAGACACATATATTGTGATGGTATGTTGGTGATCTTAGTAAATTCTTGGTAGAGGCATGTGTTGGTGATGTTGGAAATCTAGTTGAGTGGTTTCCTTGGTGTATGATCCATGTGACAGGATCTGGTTGACTATCGGTGATAGTGACAAGTTGGATAGGTTGATGTGACAGGTTGGATATAGTGACAGGTTACAGGTTGATGTGGAAAAGGTAGTGATAGTGATATTGACAGTGGAAGTGATAGTGGCAATGATTGTGGTAGTGACAGTTGTTCTACACTTATATTTCATGGTGATAGGATAGGGAAAGGAAATGGGGTTGTAGCCTCCTTCCGGTTGGATCCATAAAATCAGGGAGTTGCATCTTCCTTCAGATTGGAGCATGAGAGTTAGGTGGTTGTATCCACCTTCTGGTTGGAGCCGAAGAACTCAGGGGGTTGTATCCTCCTTCTGGTTGGAGCCAAAGAATTCAGAGAGTTGTAGTTTCCTTTAGGTTGGAGCCTAAGAATAGGGGGTTGTAGCCTCCTTCCAGTTGCAGCTAGAGAATTTGGAAGTTGGTGCTTCCTATAAATGAATTCTTGATATGTATAAGAATTCATTCCATGGTTTTCTCCCATTTGGGTTTCCACATAAATACTGGTTTGTTGTGTAATTGATGTGATGTTTCTTATGATTATATGCTCATGATATATTGAATGTAAACATAGATGATATATTGATGATAAACCGTTGAACATTATTGTTAAAGTGAAAGAATATATATTATGGTTAAAAGTGGTATAAAGTGATCATACTGATTCACCTCCCTCCCCCTCTTAGTATTCCAATATAATGTGAAATTGAATCTCCCACACAATATAGGCTGTGATGACCCCATATCCTCATCCTTCTTTGCATCAGTGATGATTTTTTCTTGATCGTATATTGGATCTGGAATCATAATATTTGTATACTACCACAATCCTTTACTCTTCAGTAGGGTTTCCATATCTAGTGCCCATTTTCACTATCTAGATATATTTGATCTATTTCCACAAGTTACAGTCAACAAATCATCATCCTAGAGTCAATCAAACAACAAATTTGTCTCAACACGATTTGTGGAAAATAGGTGAGGTCACAACTAGTCCCAATGATACCATGTTGGGGATTGGGTGTAACATGATATGAAACAAATAAACATAACTACAGATACTCGAAGAGGAACAAGTTTCAAAAATAGTAGGTGGTATCTAAAGACATTGTTATAGCAATTAATCACATTTAATTGTGATCATAACATCATAATGCATGGTAAACATCTTCACACATGTTCAGTTCATGATCTTGTACACTTGTGTCACATAATAATGACCCATCAGGTATATTATTTATAGCTACAATATCTAACCAACTTCCTTGGAATCAGGAAGGTATTTTCCACATATAACTGTCGATAGTTAGATTTGAATATGTCAAATCCACATTGTCTAGTAAGCTCAACAAGGATTCTCGATCCGACCATCCATGCATCCAAATCATAGTTGATTTCTCAGCTGGTCAATCCACCAATCGATTGTCTTCGACTGTTGTTTTACTATCCAACCAATAGGCTTGTCGGCTACTCAACCGACTGATGTAGATATTTTATCGATCATCTGAACAACTATTTGCATACGTTTCTTGACCGCTCAACTGATTGATTCCAGGAGAAATGTGATGAACCATTAGAACCTGAGGTTCAAACATTAATAATTATACAATCTACACCAATACATTTTCTACTAGATGCACATCTTTTTCTAAGATTCCATTTGTTTTTCACTCATTATATGGACTACAATGCATATCCCTTAAGGACACCCTTCAATCTTTCCAACAATATGTAGGTATATCTAGTTCCAAATTTCAACCTTCTAGCCATATGCATATGCATTATTTATATTCTTTTCCTAGCCTCATGCTATGTCCATTTAGTTTATTGTTTCTTTAAATTCCTACTTAGCTTTATTGGAACCACTATAAAACTATATAAGGACTTAAAATAATATATCTAATCACTTTGTTCCTTAAATGAATAGATCATTTTGATGTATAATCCTTCTCCATTATCTTGACAACATTTTGATGGAAATTTGATGAAAATAAACGAACATTGCAATTCATAAAACACATGCCATATATATATATATATATATATATATATATATATATAGTAATTCAACATGGTCTCAAATATACATTTTTTACAAAAATGGCACATCATGCCCAATATACAAAATGACAACAAGTGCCCAAACATGGAAAAGTGTCATAGGGTGCCCTAGATACAAAATGGTACTCATTGGTCACTCATTGACCACTTCCACCCTATCCACTATCAAGGGAATCTCAAAACTCAATATTTCTTATCTTAATTGAAGAAGCACCTCCAGTGGTTTTGTGTCTGGGCATGGTTCATTGCACCAAAGACTAGACAAAGAAAAAACATTCTTATATTTTTTTTCCACAATGAATTGACATACTTATAAAATTATACTTTGTAATTCAAACTAATACAAATCACCATGTATGATGTTGAAAATAGCATGGGTGTTATGTTAAGCCCTAATATTGGCTCATTACCCCTTAATTGGGGCATATTACATTAGTAATGTTATTTTATTTATGTTGGTTTTATTACATTAGTTGTAATTATACCTCCTAGTCTCCTATATATACCAAGGAGACATTTGCATTTGGAATCATCTTGTACTTGAACATTTATGTGGGGTAAAAGGAGTTTTCCCCCTCAAAGAGGCTTATTATCTGAAATTCTCTCTTTTTCAAGGCATTGAGCACTTATTCTGATATTTTTCTATGCTGTATTGATATTTGGTTCTTAACATATGGTATCAGAGCTCAAGGTCTTGGGGTTTCGCTGCTACATCTGAGACACCGTGGCATTTTCACTATAACTTTTTTTCTACAACAATTCAGAAGGAATGTCTTGTAGGACATTTATTAGACAGATCAATGTTGGGTTAAAATTTCATCTCCTGAGGCCTTATACTTTCAGAGATACAACCTTTGTAAGATAGGGTTCTGGAATCATCCTGAATTGAGTCATTGCGGAATTTTCGCTATAAAAATTCTTCTGTAACGTTTCAGACCCTGAAATATCAAGGATATTCTCATAAATTAGTAGGGTATCTGTGATAGAAATTTCATCTTCTGGTTCATCTTAAATTTGTATATACACCCTGTGGAAGATAGGGTATCTGACTAGTCTTATTGACTGGTCTCAAACAGGTGTTCCGGGTAAAACAACCATAAATTATTCCTAGAATATCCAAATTGAGTGCGACTAGTTGCATTAGATAGTGGGCATCCCGTAGTAGTTCTGGTACAAGTTTTAGAATTTTATATCAATTATTTTGAGCGGGGCACGCTATTAAAGTGAGATCTCCTGGAAAGGCAAAAAATCAGCAAGTTGTAGGGAAGTTACTATAAATTCCACTTGGCACATCCAATTTTTATCAAACCTATGGCATTGAAGAGAAGAAATATCAGAGACCTACAAAAATTAAAAGTTCATACTCAAAAGGGCTGAAATTTTGGAGATACAATAAAAGGAAGATTGTCTAGCAGAACCACCTCAAAATCAAGGTTTAAATTGATACTTGGCCAACATGCCACCAAAAAAGGGAGACCTATAAGACAAAAGATAAATAATCTAAGATCAGCCTTAGGTTTCACAGGTTATTGGGAGAAGAAAAGACAAAATAATAAATGACTGAAGAAGAAATATGACAAGGGAAAGAATATGGTTGTTACTTGACTTACTATGATGGAAATATTTAAACCCTTTACTTGTTTGTTGAGACTTCTTTTGTATATGGTTGTTTCTATGCTAGAGGTGGCATAACCATTGCAACCACTTCATGTTGATCTATCTTGGTGATCTTAACCAAATATTTTCTTAACCATTCTTCTATGTACTCCATCATCGGAGAAACCATTATTTCATGCTTGGATTTTATCTCAAATAGTTCATTCTTCATTTCTCTTAAGTCAATACTTATTTGGTGCAACATGTCCTTGATATCATCATTCATATTAATGTATTGGACCAGCCACCTTTCAACCTCATCTTTGGAGAATTCAATTGAGTCAGTAAATTCACTCACCCATGCAGCCTTTAATACTTCAATGTGTTCCACTAGTTTCTCTTTAGACATAAGTATGGTATCCATTAATACATTAGGGTCGTCTAATTCTTTTGTAGTATCAACAAGTTTTAGAAAAAGGTCCCTTCTTTTGATTTTCACAACATCTAACTTACACAATATTTCTCTTAAACTTTTAATCATTTTTAGCCAACAAGTTTTGATCTGCTTCATTTAGATACTAGAGGGAAGGTTTTTTCCTCTTTTGTGGGTTTCACATAAACTTCAAACTTTTTCCACAAATGTTCCCACAACCTCCTTGTAAAATTCTTCATTATTCTCTAGATCCTTTTGGAGATATTCTCTAAAATTCATAATTCGTGTTGAAAAAATGGTTGAACTCTATCCTAGTTCTGATATTTTATGGATTATATCTATTCTCTTTTGAATTCCATATCCAACATATTCTCTCATAACCAACAGAAAACTAGAGGAAAATTTTGAATTATTGTTTCTTTATGTGATGTCCTCAAGGGTAAGTGTTGGTAGAATTGCAGTTAAAGTCTCATAAAAAAATGGTTTTGCAATTAGAGCTCTCTCTAATTCCTTTATTTTTTCTTTTGTAATTAAATTTTATTTTTAGATATTAAAAACATATTATGCTTCCCCTGTTGCCTCATGAAACTATACAATTTTTTAGGGTGCAACTCCATGAAAATCAATTTTTTATTTCCATTTTTCACACAATTTCTTATTTTTCATGTTAACCTTCTCTATTAACAATTTCTTGGAATTTTTATTGTAGGTCATGTGTTGAAGTGTGATATATTATTCTTCAAATATATATGGTTCTTGGGTAACCATAGCCTCAACAATTTCTTGAGTTTCCAACAGTCGTTGTTCTAACCTTCCTTAAATTGTTATGAATTACAAAAATAAGAAGAGTAACCCACAAATGACATGTGTGTAAAGAAAAAAATAAACATTAATAAGATAAGAACAAATTATCACAAGCTCCATAGTGAAACTGGGTGTTGGTCAATTCCTAAAATGCCATGGGATGAAAGAGTGTGTCACATTTGTGACACTAAGAAGGTCTAATATCAAAAGCACTTTCTCTTAGATTGTCCAGCCTATACCCATATTAGATCTCATTTTAAAAATATTTGTCACACTACCAACCGTCCTAACCTCTTAACTCAACAAAAGTATGGTGATCTCAGAAATCTTCTCTTAATGTTTTTCGATCACATAAACAAAATTATAAAGAATCACAAGTAATCACTTACCCTCTTAAGGTCTGATAGACCAATTCGGTCTTAGTGGATGTTAATCATCATCGTCATCAGAAAATAGGTCATTAGGGTTGAAAACTTTGATGCCTTTAGCTTCCTTCAGGATAAGTTGGTAAAATTGTCCTATAAGTTCATCCAAATGAGAAATATTCTTTACAACATTTTCTCCAACTCTCCAACGCAATGGAATGAACTTATTATTTCTTTTTTCATTAAATAAGTGTGTCTAGTACTTGTATTGTTTGCATAGTTCGATAAAACAGTGTCTATTAGATACATAAAAGGGGAGAAATAAGGTTTCCCTTGGAAAAGGAATAATCTTAGAACACTAAAATCCTCTATATTTTCAAAAATCCCTTTCATCCTCAAGTGACAATGTCAATGTGTTAGGACCAAAGATTAATTTTTTGAAATAAAAAATAAAACTATTATGGATCGGGTAGAAATTATATTGAGCCTTATGTCTCCACAAGGCTGGATACCAAAAAGAGACTACTTCCACCTTGAAATGAACACTCTTTTCCCTCAAAAATTATTAGAAGATGTGGTAGTAGGTTATGGAAAATACCAAATAAGGATTCATGTAGAATGTTTTGGTTATTTTCAAACCACCCAGTTGAAATGAAATTTTATTTGAAATAATCTAGCCCCAATCTATCACGGCATCCTCATGCACAAAAAAGTGAAGAATATAAACAATATTTTTGGTAGAGAGGCCATGGATTCCAATGAAATTATATGGGGAAAAATCTAGGTGAATTCTTTTGATAGCACATCCTTGGTGATTGTTTTAAACCATATAGGAACTTTTTTCATCTTGCATACTAGCTCCTTCTTTCCCTTCATAGAAAATCCTTCTGGTTGCTTCATATAGATTTATTCTTCCACATCCCCATGTAGGAATGTTGTCTTCACATCCATTTGTTCTAGTTCAAAATAAAATTCAACATCAATAGATAACAGAAATCTTATAGAAGTTAACTTGGCAACATGAGAAAAAATATCACCAAAATCAATTCCCCCAACCTGGGAATAACCCTTTGCTACTAACCGAGCTTTGTATTTCTCCACTTTTCCTTCTACATTCATCTTATTTTTAAATATGCATTTGCTGCCAATGGGATTTCTTCCAGTCGACAACTCCACTAGATCCCATACCTCATTGTTATCCAAGGCTATCATTTATTCATCCATGTCCTTTTCCCATAGTTTTTCATCCTCTTAATCCACTGCCTCCCTGATAGTTCTAGGATCATCATTAATAATAGACAAAGAAAAATTTGAACAAATATCAAATGGAGTGTACCTTTCTAGTAGCCTTTTTTCTCGAACCGATCTCCTCAATACTGGAGTATGAGGATCTTCTTCTTCTGATTCATGTTCTTCTGTAGAGTCTGATTCATCATCCCTTAAATCAAACTCTATTTTATTTGGTTCTTCCTTACTTAGTATTACTTCATGTTTAAAAACATCCTTGATTTCTCTAAATACTACATCTCAGCTATACACAACCTTCTCAGTTTCAGAGTTCCAAAACTTATAACCCTTGAGACCATATTTATACTCAGTAAAGATACACTTTTCAGCCTTCTTATCTAGCTTACTCTTGTTTTCCTTTGGAACATGAATATAGGCCTCACAGCCAATTGCCTTGAGATGTGTGAAAGAAGGTTTCTTACCAATCCATACCTCTTGTGGATTCTTTTCATCCAGTGTTGATGAGGGTGATCTATTGACCAGGTAACATGCAGTACCCACTGCCTCTACCCAAAATTCTTTCCCTAACCCAGCACCACTGAGCATGCACCTTGCTCTTTTCATCAGTGTTATGTTGATCCTTTTTGTAACTCCATTATACTAAGGTGTATATGGAGTAGTCTTATGCCTTGCTATACCACACTTCTTACATAATTCTTCAAATTCATTCCTGCCATTATTTGTCCTCAACACCTTAATTCTTTTCTCTGTTTGATTCTCAACAAGAGCCTTAAACTCTTTAAACATGTCAAAGACTTAATATTTTTTCCTGAGAAAATATATCCAAGTATTCCTCGAGAATTCATCTATAAATGAGACATATTACACAGATTTTCCCAATGATGGAACCGACACAGGTCCAAACACATCACTGTGAACTAACTGTAAAATTCCTTCTACCCTTCTTGCACCAGAGGGGAATCTTACCTGATTTTTCTTCCCATATACACAATTTTCACAGAAATAAAAATCTAGAGAGTAGTTAGACATACCTTCAACAATACCTTTATCGCGTAGTATTCGAAGACCCTTCTCTCCTATATGCCCCAGTCTTTGATGTTGCAACATAACTTTTTCTCCAGAGACTGTAAGAGTTCTTTCTTCTTCAACTCCAATATCAGTAACAATGGAACTACTACACCTATCACTAATAATGCTTCCTTGCAGCTTATATAGAGTTCCAAACCAAACTCCCTTCAATCGTACCATTTCTCCTCGAACCATCCTATAGGTTTCCTTTTCAAATATTTATTTTACCCATGCATCGTCCATTTTCCTCACATAAATCAAATTTATGGCTGATCCTAGGATGTGAAGAACACCGAGTAGTGTTCCAATCCTTCCATATATGAGCCTCAACTTGACTTTTCCTTGACCTATGATTCTAGTTGTCGAGTCATCACCTAGGAAAACATTACCTACATCATACCTTTCATATTCATAGAACCACTCCATGTGGGGAGTCATATGAAAGGAAGCACTTGAGTCAACAAACGATGCCTCATGATCTACATGTGTTCTTGAAGAATCCAAGTACACATCCCCTCCTTCTTCCTTGGAGGTATTTTCTTATGTAGGACATTCTTCATATCCCTCATTTTTCTCAACTTTGGATCTACACTACTTCTTGTAGTGCCCTTCTTTTCCACATCTCCAACATACCTTTAGAAACTTTTAGGGAGACTTAGATATTCCCTTAGACTTAGATCTCCCACTTGAGGACTTAGATATATTTATTTCCTTGGAGCATCCTCTTGAAAATAATGCATTTGTGCTCTGTCCTTCCATGTTCTTTCATCTCATCTCCTCCGACAACAAGGATGATACCACTTCATAAAACTTCAAGGAAGTTGTATTACTACCTATGGCCACAACCAGACTATCCCATGAGTTTGGTAAAGAGCACAGTAAACTGATACACTTATCTTCATCTGAAATTTTAATCTCAATAGATACTAACTAACTTGCCACAGTATTGAATGCGTTCAAATTCTCTACCATTGAGTCTCCATCTCTCATCCTTAGGTTATACATCTTCTTTCTCAGGAATAGTTTGTTTACTAGGGACTTAGAATGATACAACTTCCCCAAACTATCCCATAATTCTTTGGTTTTAGCTTTCTCTGACACATTTTGTAATACTGAATCTGAGGGACATAGTTGGAATATGCTCTTCGCCTTCCGATCCAACTTTTTCTAGTCATCTGTTGAAGTTCCTGTAGGTGCAGTACCTGGATCCACCATGATCCACTAATCTCTATCCACCAATAGATCTTCCATATTGAGCTTTCACAGCTCAAAACGTTTCCCATTAAACTTCTTGACCTCCATTTTCAAATTGCTCGCCATTTCTTTTCACCTGAAAAATCAATACCACATATCTCCCACGGTAACAAGGCTTATCACGGTCCCGAGCCAAACCCTTGACCACAAAGGTGTCCTTGTGAAGCCAATAATCGCTCTAATACCAAATGTAGATTTTAACCTTGTACAATATTTTACTGCAAACATATTTTCAATCAAAGAACATAAACGATGCAATGGGAAATACACACATTATACAGAGATTTTTCCCCTAGAAACCCAAACCAGGGAAACCAACATATAGGATCCAATGGCATCCAAAAACCTAACCCAATGACCTGGATTAGTCAACAACCCTAATTCCTTAACCAGAAATAGAAAACCATCATTAAAAATTGTGTGTCAAAAAACCGTCCAACAATGGACACGAAAATCGAGGTGACATGAAAAACAAGGAAAAAATGAAACATGTTTCCCTAGGAAAAACAATTTTCTTAGGGGAGTTGCCCCTGAACCCCCACGTTTCCAACGCAATGTAGCAAATACTATCTCTAGTCATGCAAAGAATATAACACATACCCAACAAAATAAATAACTATAGCATTAACGATCACCCATTATGCCCTAGAAAAAGTGTGCTTGAGAGACCTTTGCTTGATCAGTATCTGTGAGATCAAATATCATTATGATTGAATTATCAGAGGGAAACTGACACTTAATGACATGTTCCTCGAGGATAAGAACGGCTCCTATCAGGGAGTCACAATCACTTCAATGATTTTGTTTAATAGGCATAATCCTTAGAAAGACTTTGAATAACCGATGTAATTTCTTAAATCCAATCTCAATATTGGCCAAACTGTAAAGCATTCCCCAAAAGATATTCTTCAACATTTTGGAATAACCGACTGCCCAACTATCAATGTCTGGGTAAATTTTTCTGAGACAAGTGAATTTTTTAATTGAACCTCTTGGAGAATTCCTGCACATGGTTTCCTCATAAAGATGGAGGAAAACCAAGATTAAGTCAAACTTTTAGTTAGAAGAAAATGAAAAAACATTAAATGAAAAAAAAAAAAAAATGATGGAAAGTGACTTGCACTGTAAACTATACTAATCGTAGCAAGTGATTTTTATTGAAGCGATCAAAACAAAAAATAATCTACGCTAAAACTGGAAAAGACATCAACATCTAAGTTATGAAATCATAAAGTAAGCAAAAAGCATTAAGCTAATCCTATTCCTAAACTAACCTATACTGGTCGAAAGAAGGCTATGTGTAAGTGTAGTGCCAGTGAATCCAATAGAGCAACTCCAAACCTGGAATCACATATTGGTTGAAGGCCAATTGGAGAGAATGGAGTAGTGAGGGATGCAATATTGGAAGAATTGATTCATGTGAGTCTCCACTCAACAAATTGAATTTGGCATTGTTATGATTTGTGATACATCCAGACATGTAATATTATTCCAACCAAGATTCAATCATGTCGAAAAAATTACAATGATCAGTACATGATTGTTGGAAGGGAATCAAAAACAAGAGACATACCTGATCAGGCTCGTGAATGAAATTTACATGAAACATACTTTGTAAGGGAGTCTCGGAGTGGGTGGTATTTCTCATCCCAGGGGCAGAAGTAAGACAATGAGTACTTGACACAATCATCGGTTGAAATTGGAGTGTCTCATTTTCGATGTAGATCTCCCTAGGTCCAAATTTCACATACTTTGCATGCTAAGGGGAGAAATGATATCTGATTGTTTAATGGAAACATTGAGATAAATTTGACTCCAGATCTTCTCTTATAAAATCAATGAAATCACATGAAGAGTGTTGGATAAATAGGATTGAATACATGGGTAAGTGATGTATCTTCTCCTGAGGAGTAACATGCAATTCTAAAGCAGATTGAGATGATCAAGATTCTTGAATCAACTCAATGTTTCTTGTATTTTGCATGGTGATGGGTTGTTCGTTTGTTGTGATTTGTTTGTATGGATGAACAAACTCAGGGTGCTCTGCATACTTTAGATTTTAAGATATTAGCATATGTTCAGCAAGGTCAGAAATCTCAGATTGTGTAGGATCAATGAGTGATGCGTTGATTATTTCATTCAATTCCAGAACAGGAAAGTAATCATCAAAAATAGGGACATCAAAAATTGCATTATGATTCACCATGTTCCAAAAATTTGAATTGCAAAGGACTTTCAAAGGGATGCATTCTGGATGAAGTATTGTTAAGGATGAGTGCTTGATCGATCAAGGTTGGACACTCTTATTGATCTGGTATATCATTCAATGTTTCATCACTATAGGAGTAATGCGAAGAGTGTATTGTATGATAGGAAGATGGAAGCTCATGTGGATGATTATTATCGAACAAATTTGTATATCGTGCATGAAGATCTTCATATTTTGAAGATGACAGGATTTTTTCAATGAGAGGTTCATCACAAACCAAAATGTGATCATGATTTTTGGACGGGGGATCATTAAACGGTTCACATTCTAAGGCTACGGGGTCTAGGATTATTGATAAAGATTTTGCTACAGTTGTGTCAGAGTGTTGGTTGAATATTATGCCCCCTATATCATTTGTGGTTGGATCTGAATTTTGTGAATAAGAGATGGATTGATCGTTCAAATCACATTCTTCATAAATATAGATGAGATATGAAAAACAATCGAATATTTATTGGCCTGAGGGTTCATCACTTTCAGGAAATCTATAGTAAATATGCATGACTCTTCCAAAGAAATCATTTTCAGATTCATTCCTTAGCTTACAGATTTTTTCCATTTCATCAATGAGTTCGTCATAAACATAATTTTCATGAGCAACAATAAACATTTCCATGAATTGTTTCCAGCTATGGATTGATTTTGTTGGCAATGTCCTAAACTAGGATTTAATTCTCCCTTCGAATGTGAGGATAAATAGTTGTCATGTTTCATTGTCTTGTACAATATTAAGATTTCGTCTAGCAATGTCAAATCTTTTGAGATGCGTGAATGAAAAGACATGCCCTTCAACATTGAATTTTGGGTTTGACAAGAGATTGATTGTCTTAACTAGAATTCCCTTAGTACATCTCGGAAGACTTAAAGGGTTGTCCCATACAGAGGTACGGAGAGGAGCCATGGGATGGTTAAGAGTTAAATGAAATTACTCTACATGGGAAGGATTGTCATTCGACCCTCCTTCCAGTGCCAATTCTGTTGATGGGTCCAAATTCACCTGACAACAGTAAGGGGTTCTCCTTGGAAAGAAGTCCCAATTAGACCTCTCACCGTTTGGAATAGGGAACCCATCCAGATTCTATCCCGATAGCCATTGTTGGTTGGTTCTATCAATTGCTTCCTGGTCCACAGATGAGGGTGAGTGATGGGTGGTTATGCAAATAGAAGATGTAGATGAAGACTGTGTAAGTGCGGGTCTAATCTACTTATATTCTACCATATACTAGCTAGGAGTGAATTAACGTAAGTGAATGAGTTGTGGCATGAAACTTACTCTACCAATAGCTTCACCCAGATAGTTGAAATGAAGAAATAAATTCAGATGAAACATACACATGAATATATAACCAAAATAGTCTAAGTCATTATATAACATACATTAGAAGCTCATTCGCTCAGGACATGTAATATAAGAAAGAATGGAAAAAGTGCAAGAAGACATATATTGCATCATAATAGTCCATAAACAAACATGCTCTTACAACCCATGTGAACAACAAACATTCTACTTGAAATAGTTCGCAGCAAAGCAGGAACACGTTCCAGTCTTTCTCTCAGTCAAAAATTGGTCCTGAGGGCTTCTTTGTATTAACAGTTTCAACAATAGTACATGAAAACTCTTAGGACAACTCTCCAATCTTAGTTGAAACTATATTCCCGAAGTAGTTCAAAGGTGTACAATGCTTGAAGAGCCAAAATCCCTTTCTTTGGGTTCTATTCTAGTATTTATTGAGGTTCAATAAGACCTTTGGCCTTTCATCTCCCTCGGTGACCTTTCATCTTCCAGTGTTTTTCCTCATCCTCTCTATGATGATGAGAAACAAGGACAACGATTACATTTCGAATTTGTCTCCTAACGCTAGTGAGTCGTCATGGATTTTGACCATATGTGTCTTGCACATCATGAAGACTGGCTTTGGGTACATGGGCATCTTTGTCGTCCTGAGTTTGAAAATAGATCATCATGGAGTTTCTATATCCCTTCTTCATACATTTTCCTGATGTTTTCTTTGTTTCTCCTCTATCACTACTACATCTTTCATTATTCCTCCTTCATCGTCTTTAGTTGTATATTTCATCGTGAGAATGTTGTGCACGATCCTCCTTCGCTTGGTACCTGACAACATTCAACATACAATAGATGAGAGTAACTCCAAATAAACTATCAAGAATAATCATTTGAATGCAAATAACTTAGGCATTAACTGATTGAAATATTAAGTAAACTTCCCTAGATTCAATTCCTAGTTCTTTTGCTCATAATTGAGGCATTGCGTTCTCTGGGGCTGCCAACAAGGTACCATATATTCATCTTGAAAACTGAGGGGAATAAGTTAGGAATTTCTCAAAACCTATAACTATAAATTTGTAGATCTCGGAAATAGTTTTTCAACGGTATAACAAACGCATAAAACGGACACCTGAGTCAAACATTATGACCATTTTACAAAATCCATCTTTTTATGTATCAGAGGAGTTAATACTAACTCCTCCGACCTGTTTGGAGGAGTTAGTACTAACTCCTCCAACCTATTTGGAGGAGTTGATACTAACTCCTCTGATGTACATTGGAGGAGTTTATGGGAACTCCTTCAATTTGCATCGGAGGCCAAGTCATGAACTTTGTCGGGTGAAAGATGAAAGTTGAGTTATGAAATTTATTAAATGATTGTGTTAACGCACACTCATCTATGCTCTCTTGGAAAGTGGTCATTGAAAATTTAAAGTCTAGTCCTCGTTTATGTATCATCTTCATGCATGTATTGTGGAATATCTAAGCTTTAAATGTCAAGCAATAAACCTAGTTTCATGTGAAGGAACTTGGTTTGAATGTGATTTCAAACACATTTATGAAAGAGGGGAAAACTTCAAGAATACTAATTTAATGAAAAAAAAATGGAGTTCCCCCGTCTATCTCATTTCTTATACTTACCCAATTTCTTAAATTTAGGATGTGTTATTTAAAATGTTTCAAAAAATATTAAAATAAGGGGAGGGTCATGGGCATGCCGCACCCCTTATCCCTACATGCCACGCCCCTTCGAGTGTGTTCGGAGGACTTAGTATTAAGTTCTCCGAATGGTCGATAGAGTTAAAATTAAGTCCGCTGATATGTTTGCTAGATTTAAAATTAAGTCTTCCGAGCTATCAGAGTTTGATATTAAGTCTGCCCATATGTGCACTAGAGTTAAACTTAAGTCTTTCAAGCTATCGCTGAGGTTGATATTAAGTCTATCGATCACGAATATTGGAGGCTTCATTTATGGATATTGGTGTTTATGTTTTAAACCAAAGGAAGAAACGTGGAGGGGTACGTGGGCCATGGGCCCTCCCCTCCATGTCACACATCTTTACTCACCACGTTCTTACAACCACGCATAAGATGTTTATTTTAATTATGTCTTTTGCATTAAAATCCCTATTTTAATATTTTTTGAACATCATTGATGATGAATATGTGTGTCCGTGAGGTGTGGCGGAAGTGTGATAGTGCATCGTTCAAGTTCAAAAGGAGGTGGCTTATGTATTGGTGAAGAAATCAATGGCATGCCAATGTAGAGGTGAAATAAAGGATGCAAGATTTGTTGCGCTATGTGTCAGTGTAGGAAGGGATAACTTGTAGAAGTGTGGATTGAGAGGTAGAAATGATTTGAGGAACTAGAAACGATAAGGTGGGGTAGGGTGAGGAGAATTTAGGCGTAGTTATTTTTACGAGGGAGAGAGTGTGAGGGTTTTGGTTGGAAGAATTAAAAGGGGGCCCAATTTCTTGTCTTTGATAGAGGCTAAGACAAGAAAATTGGAAGGTTGTTGTGGGGGCACAACAAGATGATGGATGCAAAGTGTACATATGGCAAGAATGAGTGAGTGAATAATGAGTGAATTATGGGAAAACACGCTATTTCCCAACTATATATATGCATGTTCCCAACTTAACACCTGACATGTTGGGAACTACCTTGGGCTCCATTTGGGTCATATTCACCCACTTTATAAACTTAGGATATATTTATATCCATACTTAAGCTTTAGGAATATTAATATAATATTCCTATGAGATTAAGCCCCCTTTGCTTAGCCCCTCTTCTTAGACTCTTATCCCCCTCTTTCCCCTTCTAGTGGAGTTTATCCCCCCATACTCTTTTTGTCTAGTTGGTCTGCAATAGTGATGCATTTTATTAATAACATCAAGTGTGATTACATATTACAAGGATAGGTGTGTTGGCCTTTTAGCATCCAGGCTCTCCATTCAAAATACCAAACATGCACTCTGGCTTCAAAACATATATATACAAAGGCACCCTGGCACAATATATCCTCACTCACCATCCTATATGTACAATTACACTTAAAATTGGGGTTCATCCTAGGGGTATTATAGATATGCTTGGTGACTATGTGAAGCTTCGAAGGCATCGATATATTTGGAAGAGTAGTCCCTGACTTGTTTACTTATGAGTATGACTCATCGACGACATTGAGGATGCCCTTATGGACTATGTGAATTGTGTTGTGTTTTACCTTGGCTTTGGTGTGCACAACAACCTCAGTGAGATAAAATTCCCGAAGATACTTTCATGCAACCACTTCCAGTTGATATCTTACCTGGGTATCCTTATGTACAACTATTTCTTGTTCATGTTGTTGTCGCAGTTGTTCATGTGCCTGACTCAGTTCTCGTTGTCTATCTCCAAGCTTGATCATTATTGTAGACATAAAACTATGCAGATCATCCATAGGTACCTACACAAGATTGAGTTAGGCATTGGTTGAGTCCCCAAGGACAACAACCAATGGGATAACCTACAAGTCTCACTTTTGGCTTATGCCACAAACTTTCATGATTTGTTGCTCTGAAGGGGGAGAAGCCAACGACGATGTGATGGAAAACTGTCAACAGGGGGATTTGAATTACCCTGCAACATTTTTTTGAAAGTTCTATTGCATCACGAGTTGTACCTTAAGTTCCTCATCCAATTTGGAAAGAGTGGCCCCCGTCTACCCTATCCATAACACTAGAGTACTAGCCTCTGGTCGTTTTCTTGTGGTCATTCATCGGTGCTTCCCAAGAAATTGACCAGAGCACATGTTTTTCTATGTGGATGGCACCCAGATCTCTTCCTTGATGTGAGTAGTTTCTGGTTGTGGCAGGGGCATACATTATTCCTCTATTATGGGGTCCATATTGATTAGAGTCAGCCCTTGTGTAGTCGTGGGCTACTTTCACTTGTGAACCCTATATTAATCCTCTTCAAATTCATCCTTAGTATGCATTTTCTCCTCCGAAATATTTTGGTTTCTTCCTTTGCAAGTGTTATCCTTCCATGACTTAGATCCTAAGGCATGTTCTTTATTTTAGGTTGTTGTTGCGACCCTTTTGTTCTCCTAATTTATCTTTTCCTATGTCTCAAGATGTGATTCTTGTCTTCAGAAGGGAGTTGGTATTCTTTATGTCATTTTTTGACACCCAGTTGGATGCCCTCCTCTATGATGCAAAAAGGGAGTCTAGCCACGACTTTGTCTTTGTCTATACAAGGGTAAATGAAAACATTATGGAAATCACACTCAAATTCAAGATAATTTTCATACCTTTTTAGGAGATGCTTTGGGATATAGACCATCACATTGGCTTCTACTATCAATTACGTGAACCATTTATGGAAGTCCCTATTGTGCTCAACCTGGACTACTTGTTCTAGAGAATTAGAAATGTGGGTACAGTGAACAATGTTGCATCATCTACATCCTCCTCATGGCTCGAGGGGGCTTCCATAAGATCATGCCGAGTAATAAAATCACCCAGTTGTAGTGAAATTATTTCCCCAAGTTTTGGGCATTGAGACAATCATCCAAAAAAAAATTCAAAAGATATTGATCCCATGCCATATGGACTCCTACATCACATCTCTCAGCAATGAGTACAACTCCAATGGCACAATCATCCCTCCAACATTTCCAAATTAGATTACATGCAAGCAGTTGCATCTCAAATATGATCGTCTGGTTATTGATCTCGGGAATCACGACCCTGTGATTCCCTTTGAGCATCCCAAATCTAGTGTAGACTTCTTTTAAGACTCATATTTGGCCTTGATGGAAGTGTTTGGGTCATCACCCGATGTCAGGATGCCTGAGACCCAATGCATGGTATTATGTTCCACTTAATATGTCTAGTCAAGCCATAGATATCCTCCATGCAACCTACTAAGAAGGAAGCACACATAGGCTTGAACTACCAGGGATCCACTAAAATGAGGGAAGTTGACCAAAGTCAAGACAACAGACTACCAAAGGGACATTTCCCATTTCTGAATAGCTATCTTTTATGTTCCAACAACCAACTTAACTATATATGCATATTTATTAAAGTACAATTCCAGAAACTAGTTTGGGTCATGAATATTGTGATCAATACACCACAACACTAGAAATTTTCCCAACTTTGGGCCCTTAAAACTTACACCTTCTAGAATTACTGGCTTTGGCACTAACACTTATTTTGTGGACTTCGAGTTCTATTTTGCATGTGGTTTATTAGGGGAGGCCATTCTATTCTACAACTTCCAAGTGCTCCTAGGTTGGACTATGTATCTTGAAACAAATCCGAGATTGAACAACACTATTGAAATTTCTTGTTCAGTAGCTAGGAACTTATCTCATTATCTCTACCCCTATTCTCCACTTGACTTGTTGGTTGTGGAGCCTGATTATCTTCCTGATTTAGAGGTATTTGTTTTCAGCCGTGTTTATACCCCATGAGGACTTTACACCCTGGAATATTGTACACCCCTCCACATGGGAAAGTGTTGGCACATGGCAGACCTAGCGTTCAACACTACAAAAGCGCACCAACAAAACCCTAACTACCATCCCTTTCAGCAACACCTGCGAAGCAGATGAAGTCTCACCCATGGTAGAGGTAGGGGTGGTTGCAGGACTCAGGTGTTTGCAACCTTAGCTGGGATATAGATTTGTGATTACACACTTAAAAAATCACTTAGCATCAATAGTTCACCTAGAATTAACCCTTATCTCACTCCGCAGATAACACAGAGCATTGCAGTATATACTTAGATCTAAGATTATTCAGCACTTAGCAACATACAACAGACCGGATATGGTAGACCAAGCACTTAACAACTTCATACACATCAAATCTATCATCTATACACATCTAATAAGCACAAAGAATAAGTAAATCTATCTAAACATGTCATAGCACTTAGCAAGAGAGGGAAAACACATGTAAGTAACAACAAAAAGCATGACACCACGATTTACGTGGTTCACCCCCACCCTGGGGCTATGTCCACCAACTCTTCTTCTCTATTATTTCTGGCCAATCAGTTACAAGCATAGAACCTCAAAACCTACTCCACGCAGGACAGGAGATCTACGCAACTCACTAGATCCTCCTTCTCCGAGTAGCTCTAAGCATAAAACCTTCTTACAATCCATGCACTCAGCACTTACAATACTTGCACTCAGCTCTACAAGTATATCACACAGATCATCTCTTAGCACTAAGCCACTTCTCAAGTGTCCTAAAAAAAGTCCCTTCTTACATAGCCTAGACTTCTACTTATACATTACAAAAAGGGGCCTAAACATGGGTAAACCCATGGGCCCACATCCCGGTCCCATTACATTATCCCCAAAAACCCAAAAACGACCCAAAAAGCGGGTCTAGCTTCCAAAATCTCTGCTTCGCCTTGCGCTCCATCTTTGACAGGCTATCGAAGTCCCAAAAATGGTCAAATATGACCAAGTGTTCCTCAAAACTTGGTCAAGGGCCAACAAGCCCCCAACACTCACTTGTGACTCGTCCTGAGTCACTCAGGTATGGGTAACTTTGTCTCAAAGGTCTCGAGCTTGGCTCGAGCTACTTCGACTTGTCTATGTGCTACTGCTTCTTGCTTAGCGAATTCCTGAATAACCGCTTCACTGATAGGTCCTTCCAATTATTGCTCAACTGTAACAACTACTTGTTCTAGTACTGTTCCTTGGACTTCAATTTCTTCAAACAATAGATGGGTCGCCTCCTGGCTCGGCTAGAGTTTCTGGGTGAATTCCATCACTCTGTTCTACGTGGTAAGAACGATTTGTTGGGCGGTGCGCTGTTCCTAGGATCTCTTCATCCTCTCGATGGGTGACAGGAGCTTGAGTTGCGCCTGTACTGTATATGCGTGTTGCTTTGCTTCTTGGAGTTGGGACTCCAATTTCTTCAACTCTGGGCCTTCAGATAGTTTTTCATATATCTGCGTGCTTCTGCTACTTAATAGTTTTCATTCTGCAGCAAGTGTTTTAATCCTCTCGACTGCGCTCTGAGGAGTCAATTCTCGTTGGTCGCGCACTTCTTGCGGGGTACTTGGTATAGTTTGAAGCTCTAATTCCACGACCCTTTGCTGAAGTTGTGAATAACTTTAGCAAGCTTCATCACTTGATGTTCGAAGGTTTCTTCTCTGTTTTTTTCTAAGCTAGTGACAGAGAAGAATGCTCGGTTAACTTCTTCTTCCATCTCGATCTGCTTCACGAGCAGTTTCTCTTTCTCCTTTTGGATCTTCGCTCTATCTTCTTCAAATTTTTCTTCGAGAGCATCCTTCTCTTGTTGTGTGGCTTGGCTTTGTTCTATGATTTCCTCTTGTACTTTCTTTAAGGCCTGAATAACCTGCAATTTTTCTTCCTATGTGTGTCGAAGGCATACTTCGACTGTATCAACAATCTTGCAGAGTTGAACTGATTCTTCTCCCACTTATGTTGTTCCTTCTGGCATAGGTGCAGTAGAGATTGCACAGATAAACTGGAGTGTCTGCTGCACTTCTTGGAGCCCAATTTCAATCTTGTTATATATCTTCTCCTACTTCGCTTCCTTCTTTTCTGTTATCTCTTCTATGGATTCATTCATAGTTGTGAGGAGGAAACTAAATTCATCCAAAGTGAGCGTGGTCTGCATTTTAGTTACAGTTGATTTCGATTTCTTCCGGGAGGGAGACTTTGGAGGTGATCCTTTTCTATTCTTTATAACTTCAACTTCGTCTTCCGGTCTATGTTCGACTTCCTCTAGGTCTTCTCCATTACCTCCTTGATCTGGTGTGATGGAAGTTGTCCTTACAGATCTGCTATCTACATTCTGAACCTCTTCAGGCTTCTTCGTCTTCTTTGTCTTACTGGGCCTAGGTGTGTCATGTGCAACTTCTAGGATGTTGATGTCTGAAATGTCTGTTGGATCTGCTGCAACAAGGAGGTTCGCTGACAATTCCTTGGTGATATCTTCTAGGTCTTCTTCTATTAGCTTATAATAGGACCGAAGCTATTCCTGGTGCTCATCGGCGTGTGGAGTTAGGTATATAAAGTGGCAATCCACATTGAACTTTATCAGAGGTCGGAACCTTTGTAAAGTGTTTGGGGTTATGCAAGGTTCACCCCCTATGGCTGCTTTCAATTGGTTATAATACGTGTGGAAAACGACATTCGATTGCCATTGCTTGTTCATGTCGGTCGAGTACCATAATGTATTGAACTTCGCGGCTAGTGGCTCAAAGGGGTCGAGGTCTGGGAATGTTGCACCTTCCGGTAGCTCCCATGCAACAAAAGTGATCAGTATTAGAAGCCAGCTAAAATGGAATTCATGCCCCTGATCCTGGGCTTCTCTACAGTCAATCTCTAGCTGGTTTACCAGGTACTTCGCCCAGTTCATCTGTAGTCCCTCTACGCATTTTCCTGCGAGGTCAACTACAAAGCCTGATACTTTTGTAGGTCGATTATTATGTACCATATTTCCTGTGATCAATTTGATTGCAAGGCACACTGTTCCACTTTCGATAGAGGCTACCGTGTAGCCTCGTGCACCCTTCTCGACATTGTCATAAGCTTCTTTAATATTTTGTAAAAGAGAACGATCCGCGGTCTTTCCAGGGTAGTAATCCTAGGGATCAGGGCACTGCATGCCAAGCCCGATGATCCTATTGATCAACATCGGATCAACATTTATGCGATGGTTTAACCACAGGTGTCCTCCATGGTAACTTGCTAGAAGCAAGTTTACATAAGCATTCACCTCCTGGTGTCTATCGAAGTGCATTATTTTCATAACATTGAGCAAAGTAGACTATGAGAGGTTCATCGTCCATTGCTGAGGGACGATCTTCGAATTCTTTCTCTTAGTTCTTGTCAAGTACTTATATGGAGCGAGCATGCTGTAAAATTTATGGTCCCTGAGGTTGAAGTCGCAGAACTTCAACGCTGTAACCTTGTCTTGATCTGCGTGGTAGGTGTGTACTCCTTTCGATAGATATGTAGTGACTAGGGTGTATTCAAAGTCTCTAGGGACACTGTCCCTGTTAATCACACCGCTTAAAGGGGGTATGTAAGCTGGTAGGATGGATGGCACTAACTTCGCGTTGGTTATGTCATCTTTATGCTTAGTTCTCCTTTCTACGCCGGCTCGAGATGTTCCTGCTCAAGAAGTCGACAGGGAGGCTTGCACTCCTCTCATAGATGATGCTTGGACTTCGGTGGACATTCCTCTTTCTGACATGAATCTCTCAGTCATTAAATTGAGAAGGACCTCTGTGATGGATTCCTCAACTGCGGTGAGCTCGTCATTCATACGCACTCGAAAAAGATAATCAGGGCACAATGATCTCAGATACTGCACTAGGGTGAACAATCTGCTTGCAATGATCACTGTATACAATCACTAGTTCTGTGGGTTTTTTAATTTTCAATTGGCAAAAGTGTTCTTCAGGCACGACACGATGAGCTAAATAGGAAATTCATCAATGATTTTCTTGCAATGGGTATGAAGCTTCCATTATCGTAGATCTATCCGTTATGGTGAGGTCCAATGGTCTAGCGGTGATCCTTTAATGCTTTTCTATCCATTTGGGGCAGAATTCGAACGGGTATATCGGTCCAACGGCTAGATTGCTTCACCACGGCGAAGTTCCATATGTCGTTGTTATGATATCTCGGCGAAGTTCAATTCCTGTGATTTTTCCTTCTGCAGTGTTCCACCTGGGATCTCTTGTAAACTTTCAATCTTCTCCTTTTTCTTACTTAATTTTCTAGCCTTCTTCCCGGTAGTCTTGAACTCGGTTTGCCTTTTCCCGTTCTGATTCCTACCTTCTCTCGACATAGTCACTTCACACTACTAAGATTCTTTCTTCAGATCCAAGGGTAATACTCCTTCAACATATGGATTAGGTATTTCAGTCTTCTGTGGTTCTTCTAATGCTCTTATAGCTTCAACGTCCAAGTCCCTGGTGTCCAATAGCTTAGATCTATTCTCTTGTTCTTCCATCAAGTAGGCAATCCTTCTAGTCATAAATTCCATGAGTTCTTGCTTCTTCTGTTCTAGGGATTCCTTTTCTTCTTTTCTTCAAATCTGGTCTTTTTCAATCCAGATATTGCCTAACAAAGATGGAAATGGGGCACGGTCCTCAATAAATTTAATAACTTTGAATTCTTCCTTTGTCGAAGCTCCATGGGTACTCATAGATATTTGGGTAATCCTGCCACATAGGGTTACCATTTTTCCTTTAAACAACCCTATTTTTCCTAGTGAAGGAACCATAGCAAGCCTTCCTAGGGTTTCCCAAGTGCTTTCTATCATAATGTTCATCTTTGTTTCCTCATCCAGAGCACAGTCAATGTCGAAGTCTCCTATTCTTACTTTGATTTTCTCCTTTTCTTTGAATATCTCTGGCAAACTGGCATCTTTATGTTCATTCAGGGTTTCTTTCATTTTCAGTAACATAATATCTGATTCTTTCTGGGGTTCTTCTTTAATCTTAGTCTCTTGATCTCCTTCAGGGTTTGCTTGCTCCATATTCAACTTTTCAAGTCTAGCAATCATTCTAGGGCAATCCAGTACTTCATGGTCCATAGCCTTACAACAGAGGCAACTAGGTTTTCTCCCAGGGCATTCCTTAGCAAGATGTCCTGGTCTTCTGCAACTATAATAAAGAGTTAATCCTCTCTTTCTCTTCAATGATCCCCAACTTTTCCTGTACTGCGCGCTAGGATCATAATGGCTAGCCTGCAAAAATTTCTTTCTAGGATCCTGCATCCATTCATTAGTCCAAACATTCTTTCTATGCATAGGTATAACATATCTTCCATTATTCTTATTATCTCTATTCATATCAAACGTTCTTTCATCTAAAAATGCCCTAGTTTTCAAGATAGGAAAAAATCTATTAAGCATACCTAAATTTATGCTTCAGAAACAAAAATTTCCACGTATTGAGCACAAAGCTTCCAGATCTAAAACCTTTCACTATTCTTACCTTTATCAGAGCACAAAGCTTACAGATCTTACCTCTTTTCTTCAGATCTAGCTTATTTTCTTCAGCATAAATCTTCGTAGGTCGAGTAGAGTACTACGCATCAGAGCGACAGATCTACGCACAGTGTTTCCACAAGTTCAGGACGAATCTTTTCACAAAGCTTCTTCTTCCTTAGTTCCCAACAATCACAGTTTCAGGATCTGGCAACGGAACCATTTGTTGGCACAAGGACAGACCTAGGGTTCAACGCTACAACAACGCACCAACAAAACCCTAACTATCGGCCCTTTCGGAAACACCTACGAAGCAGATGAAGTCTCACCTGAGGTAGAGGCATGGGTGGTTGCAGGACTCATGTGTCTGTAACCTTATTTGGGATACATATGTTTGATTACACACTTAACAAAGAACTTAGCATCAATAGTTCACCAAGAATTAACCCTTATCTCACTCCGCAGATAACACAGAGCATTGAAGTATATACTTAGATCTAATATGATTAAGCACTTAGAAGCATACAACAGACCAGATCTGGTAGACCAAGAACTTAGAAAATTCATACACATCAAATCTATCATCTATACACATCTAATAAGCACAAAGCATAAGTAGATATATCTAAACATGTCATAGAACTTAGCAAGAGAGGGAAAACACATGTAAGTAACAACACAAAGAATGACACACAAATTTACGTGGTTCACCCCCACCCTGGGGCTACGTCCACCAACTCTTGTTCTCTATTATTGTTGGCCAATCAGTTACAAGCATAGAGCCTCAAAACCTACTCCTCATAGAACAGGATATTTGCACATCTCGCTAGATCCTCCTTCCCGGAGTAGCTCTAAGAATAAAACCTTCTTACAATCCGTGAACTCAACACTTACAATACTTGCACTCAGCTTTGCAAGTATATCACACAGATCATCTCTTAGCACTAAGCCACTTCTCAAGTGTCCTAAAAAATGTCCCTTCTTACATAGCCTAGACTTCTACTTATACGTTACAAAAAGGGGCCTAAACATGGGTAAACCCATGGGCCAACATCCCAGTCCCGTTACATTATCCCCCAAAACCCAAAAAGGACCCAAAAAGGGGGTCTAGCTTCCACAATCTTCGCTTCGCCTTGCGCTCCATCTTTGACAAGCTATCAAAGTCTCAAAAATGGTCAAATATGACCAAGTGTTCCTCAAAACTTGGTCAAGGGCCAACAGGAGTGTAGGGGGGTTTCTCCCCCTCTGCGGGGTCTGGGGAGGCTATCCCCCTGGTTGGGGGGTCTGGGGGAAAGGAGGCCCTCAAAAGGGGTTCAGGGGGCAATGTTTCCTGATGGGGGTTCAGGGGCGAAGCCCCTGAAGGAAAAATTGCCTTGTAAATGTATATTGAAATTTCATATTAAATCTGGACCGTTCATTATAAGGTTGCAAATCTGACGGTAGAAGTTATGTTAGGGTTTTTTTTCCCTAGACGGAGACACTATTTTATGAGGTAAATGTATTGTGGCTATGGATTATTGCAAATATTTTATTCTGAGTGAGGAGACTATGAGAGAAAGAAGAGGAAATTACAGTATGTGTGATGTAGGTTGTATCCCTTCATTTTTTGGATAATAATAAAGGAAGGATCTGGAAATTTCTCTAGTGGATGTATCCCACACTGGGTGAACCACATGTTGATTTTTCATAAGCATTAAGTTAAGCATGTATTTCATTTCAATTTCATCATGTCTTAACCATAAACAAGAATGTTGGAGCAACCAAGATCACAAGAAGAAACACCATGCACAAGAACACACGAAGTATCCTGGGAAACCCTTCTCAACAAGGGAAGAAAACCCAGCCAAATCCTTTTCTATATTCTTCAAGAGAAAGACCATTCACCACCAAAAATGACTTATCACACAAGAGGGTGCTTAAGCCCTAGAAACCCTAGCACCCAAGAGAGGTGCACACCTTTTCCAAGGAGAAGTACTTGCTGAAATTTCCAAAACACACAAGAAGGATATGATTCTACAATGGAGATTCATCCCCTACTTATATTAGACTTTGACCAATTAACAAGGGCGTCTATTGGCACAACAGGGCCGACCACTCTAAGTCAAATATACTTTTTATTATATCTATTATTTATTATAATTAATATTAATTATCTTTTACATTAATTATTAATCACATTAAGGTGGGACCAACCTGTACCCTTTACATAACAATTAGGGTTACAGGTAGGTATGACTCTTGAACAATATATATAGAAAAGGATATGATACACCCACTAGTACTCATCCACTAGGGGCACATCCATAGGGATGTCATGGATCTGATTCACTGAATTACACAGATGCACCAGATATTCACACGTTCACCTGTGCTCGTCCACAGGCACGTCCACTCTACAGATCTTCTTTCCCAGTGCCACCGACAGGAGAATCATCTAGATTTTTCTCGTCAACTCTGCTGCTCATAGGAGGCTATCACATCATCTTCATTTCTGTTCACATGATGATGTGCCCAACACTTTTGGGATTTCCCACGTTCAACTTGTGCTCAGCCACGGACACGTCCTAACTTAACATATCTCTTTTCCACTGGATAATCATCTCGAGTTCTTCTCACTCACATCATGGAGGAGGTCATCTCTATGTTCCTAGATCTATCCTAGAATGGAACCATGAACCCTTCTTAGGGGCCTTTTCTCAGGTTTGTAAGCTGAGAGAAAGGCTTCACATAGCTTCAATGTTCCACATATCATAGGTTTGTAAGCTGGAGGATATCTCCCATAGTTGCATTCATCAACACTCCCTCTCAGCTAGGGAGGCATTCTTTATCATGCCAAGTCTCACACGGATGTATTTTAAATTTTGTCTTGGTTGGAGTTATCGATAATTCCTCTCAACTAGGGAGCCTTTCTTCATGAAGTTAATTTGGTGAAGATATCTACAATCTTCTCATGTGTAGGAAGGTACTAAATGTGTACGACTTTCCTCTGCATCATATCTCTGAAATAAGGATGTTTCATCTCATTGTATTTCGATACATTAGGAAACACTCGGTTCTCAAGGATCTTTTACTCACGGATTTTGGTCCTCCTCATGGGATCCATCTCATGGTCAAGTAAATCTGTTAGAATCTTGTGAAGCCACATTGCTTCGCACAATTGATGCTTATATAATCTACCTTTGTGGTACTCAAGGCCACAGAGATTCGTTTTCTGCTGCATCAAGAAACCATGGCAAACTTCATGGTAGAACATCAACTAGATGTGTTCTTTCAGCCCACTGTACTTTCTGCTTAATCTGAATCGGTATATTTTCACTGTATATTTTCCTTGACTCGGGAAAATCTTATCGGTGCTCTGTCATGCTTCTTATTCCAAGAAGTAGTGCATCATACTCGAATTCTTCATCTCGATTTCAGAGGTCAAGGATTACTTGTATCCAACAACAATTCTTTCTGAATAAGTCATTAGGATCAGGTTCTCATCACCAACACTATATAGGTTTGGATTAGCAACACTCTTGCTGAAATCCAAAATCATCAAGAATTTATCTATTTGATATAGTTTCCAACTCACATATGGTAGTACGGAAGGAAGTGTATCGGTTCACTGGGTCAAGTGTCTCATCATAGACAACTCCCTTTGTTTATGAGAAACCTTTGTATATGGATCTTGTTTTGTATTTCTTGATACTTCCATCAGTTGCATGCTTGATCTTATAGATCCACTTGGAAGTTACCACGTACTTCCCTTTTTGGTCCCTGAATAATATCTTATGCATCATTCGTTAAGATATATTGGTTTTATTTTGTTATGGCATCTTTCCATATCGGTTCTCTTGTTGCTTCTCTAGGACAAGGAGTCTCAGCATCAATGAAGTGGCTCATGACTGAAGGATAGATCGAAAATATATTTTTATTTCTCGGAATGTGTCTTGAGAGGCTTGCATGTTTCTCTGCCTCTTGCATAGTGAGTCTAGGTAGGAATTTTATGCCTTACTACAATATTTATAAACATATCAACTGGATATCCTAGATAACCTGGAGTAATGTCTGTCTCCGTATGAATTGTTGAAGGGGGAGAAGCTATTGTCTTTAAAGATTCATTGTATCATTTCTTCATAAAGGATCTAGCTTGGACTTCTTCTCTTTGGGTACATGAATGTATATGGTCATGTACATAGTCTGCTTCATATCTCATCTAATATGTTTCCTTCTACAACCTTAACTATGGCTTCCTCAAGGTTATCACCTGTGACTTGAATAAGGTCAACAACACAACAAGCAAGATTAATTCTTTTTTGATAATAGTAGATAAAACAAAAACATGAATAGTCATCATAGTAGCTCCTTTAGAGCTATCACTCATGACCTGTCTGAAGCCAAGATCAAAATTAAGAAATACAATATGAAATGAGGTCAACACTCTTCTAGTGTTGTGATCAAACATTCCTCCATGGTAACCTGGGATCAACACAAGAAGTTTCTCCTAGAGGAGAAGTTAGTTGTATTTTTTACATTAAGCATTTATCTCAATATGCTCACATGCTATCAAGTATAATACTTTACAAACACTGCTACCTCAACTATAATGTTTACTTGTAAGGGGTAGTAATCAACTTTGTCATGTGTAATATTGAATCTTATCAACTTAATTAATAAAAACTGGAACCTGGAGTCTTTTCCTCAAGAATGAGTGAGTGTTGCTTTTCTTCCAAGTCTCCTTCACTCAAGATGACAAGTGCTTTCTTCAACCTGTTTTTTGTACTAGGACAATATGCTATCTTGACAGAAGGTTGGGTTAGAAAATAAACTCTATGATCTCAACTTTAATCCATCTAATACCTTGAATATAATTTTGACCAAAGGTTAGTATGATGGTCATAGCTTCAACATGAAACCTAGATCAAAATAATGTCATAACAAATAGATGCATATTAGAATAATCAAACCTGGGTTGCATTATTCCTTTGAATGTGTTGGATCTTGAGATCCTTCTGGATCTATGGCAAGAGATCCCTTCTCATGAAAATACCCTTTAAAGATTAACAGTTTAAACATATGTGAGTACATACCTTTGATAGCATTTGTAGGTAGTGGCACCATATGGTAGCAGTGGTAATCATTACCAACTCTTAATAACTTCAAGGGTGACTGCAACTGGTACTACAACTCATACTTCAACTGATACTGAAACTGCAACTATAACTGCAACTTATTCTGAAACTACAACTGCAACTTAGGGTTTTATGAGGAAACCCTAATTTTTCAAACTTCAAAATTTAAAATTATGATCTAGGGGCTAGATGCATTGAGTTGAGGCGAGTATCCTAGTACAGTCATATTTCTGAAAAACAAAATTTCCCCCCCTCAAACTTGACCAACGGATTTTTGGACTGGTGCTTCTTGTTTTTTGGTACTTCTGATACTTCTTGTTTTCTGGTACTTCTGGTACTAGTGTAAACTAGGGTTTCACTTTCCGAGAGTTATATCCACTGAAAAGGTTTCGAAGAGTTCCTTGGGATAGGGCGCACTTTTCTAGATGGATTTTGGGCTGAAATTCCTCTTCAATAAAAAGCCCTAATTTTCTTATACGACAATAGTGACGTTTTTTCTTTTTCTTGTGAAAGATGCTTGTGCAATGGGTTCTTTCAAGACCTATGCTTTGAAACCATGTTGATTTATCAAAAGAATTAAGTTAAGCATGTAGTTCATTTCAATTTCATCATGTCTTAGCCATAAACAAGAATGTTGGAGCAACCAAGATCACAAGAAGAAACACCATGCACAAGAACACAAGAAGTAGCCTGGGAAACCCTTCTCAACAAGGGAAGAAAACAATAGCCAAATCCTTTTCTATATTCATTAAGAGAAAGACCTTTCACCACCAAGATGACTTAGCACACAAGAGGGTGCTTAAGCCCTAGAAACCCTAGCACCCAAGAGAGGTGTGCACCTTTGCCAAGGAGAAGTACTTGCTAAAATTTCCAAAACACACAAGAAGGATATGATTCTACAATGGAGAATCATTTCCTAATTATATTAGACTTTGACCAATTAACAAGGGCGTCTCTTGGAACAACATGGGCGACCTCTCTAAGTCAAATATACTTTTTATTATATTTATTATTTATTATAATTATAATTAATATTAATTATCTTTTACATTAATTATTAATCACATTAAGGTGGGGCCGACCTGTACCCTTTACATAAAAATTAGGGTTACAGGTAGGTCTGACTCTTGAACAATATATATAGTAAAGGATCTGATACACCCACTAGTTCTCATCCACTAGGGGCACATCCACAGGAATGTCATAGATCTGATTCACTGCATTACACAGATGAACTAGATCTTCATGCGTTCACCTGTGCTCGTCCTCGGGCACGTCCACTCTACAGATATTCTTTCCCACTTCCACCGACAGGAGAATCACCTAGACTTTTCTCATCAACTCTGATGCTCAGAGGAGTCCATCACATCATCTTCATTTCTGTTCACATGGCGATGTGCCCAACACTTTTGGGATTTCCCACATTCACCTTGTGCTCAGCCACAGGCACGTGCTAACTCAATAGATCTCTTTTCCAATGGATAATCATCTGGATTTCTTCTCACTCATGTCATGGAGGAGGTCATCTCTACGTTCCTAGCTCTATCCCAGGCTAGAACCACGAACCCTTATTAGGGGATTTCTCTCAATTTTTTAAGCTGAGAGAAAGGCTTCACATAGCTACAATGTTCCACATCTCACAGGTTTGTAAGCTGGAGGATATCTCCCATAGCTGTATTCATCAACACCACGTATATATGTGTCTCTATTGTATTTTGTGTCTTCTATGTTTTATTTCCGCATTTATTTTATTTTATTCCTCCGCAATCTTGTTTTTTTAACAATTGATATCAGAGCAAAAGGTAACTAACGGGAAAAGAGGGTTCCTAGTTCAAGTGGGAGCAATGGAGAAAGATGGAAACTTTAGGGTCAAGAAATTTAACGACCAAAATTACTAGTTATGGAATATGTTGATGGAATATTATTTATATGAGAAGGATATATTCCTACCATTCGGTGGAATAGCAAAAAATTCGACGACCATGAAGGACGAAGAATGGGAGGTTCTTGATAGAAAGGCACTAGAAACGATATGACTAAGCCTAGCAGGCATCAGTGGAATTCAATATTTCAAAAGAAAAGAAAAGAAAGGAGTTGATGGATGCATTAGCTAGACTATATGAAAAATCCTCGACATCCAATAAGGTATTTCTAATGAAGAGATTATTTGATATGAAGATGTCAAAAGGTGGGTCTATTGAAGATCATTTAAATGAATTTAATACAATTACTAATCAACTAAGTTCTATAAAATTGGACTTTGATGATGATCTCAGAACTCTTCTAATCTTGTGCTCATTACCAGAAAGATGGAACGGCTTGGTCATGGAGGTAAGTAACTATGTCTCTAGTTCAAACACTATAAAAATTGTTGATGTTGTTGGTGTTATCCTTAGTGAGAAAATGTGACGAAAAAGCACAGGTGAGACATCAGGTAATGCATTAAATATGGAGAAAAGTCGAAGAAAAAAGGATAGAGGAAAGGGCTCAGGGAACTGCAGGAATTCTAGGAACGACAGATCCAAATCTAGACTAGGAAAGATAGAGTGTTGGAATTTTAGGAAGAAAGGACATATGAAGAAAGACTATAGAGCTCCAAAGAAACAAAGAGATGGACAACAGGAGAAAAATCAGGAAGCAAATGTAACAGGTGATGTGTTACAAGATGCTTTGATTCTTTCTATAGATAATATTTTTGATCCTTGGGTAGTAGATTCAAGGGCTTCATTTCATGCCACACCCCATAGGAAACATTTTCTAGATTATGTTCAAGGTGATTTTGGGTAGGTTCATTTGGGTGATGATGCACCATGAAAAATTGTTGGAATGGGAAAGGTAAAAATAAAGCAAAGGAATGGAAACCAATGGTTGTTAAAATAGGTAAGACATGTTCCAGATCTAAGGAAAAATCTAATTTCAATAGGGCAGTTGGAAAATAAAGGTTGTATATCCATATTTACAGATAATATGTGGAAGGTCACCAAAGGATCATTGGTGATAGAAAAATGAGAGAAGGTAGGTACATTGTATTTACGTACTGGTAATATTGACTCTTCTATATATTTAGCTTCTACAAGAGTGGATATAGAACTGTGGAATCATAGGCTTGGACACATGAGTGAGAAGGGGATGCAGATACTTCACAAAAGAAAAAAAAATCCAGATCTTAAACAAATTGATTTGGATTTCTGTGAACCTTGTGTTTATGGAAAACAGAAGAGAGTCAAATTTATCAGAGTTGGAAAAGAAAAGAAGAGTGAAAGGTTAGAACTTGTGCATATAGATGTATGGGGACCAACTCAGGTATCATCTCTTGGTGTCTCTCGTTATTATGTTACTTTTATTGATGATGCAACTAGAAAAACTTGGGTTTACTGCATTCGACAAAAATCTGATGTTTTTGATACTTTTAAGAAATGGAAATCTTTAGTTGAGAATGAGACAGGAAAAAGGTTGAAGTGTCTCAGATCAAACAATGGAGGTGAATATTGTAGCAAGGAGTTTGATGATTACTATTCATACCATGGGATTCGTAGAGAGAATACAGTTCCAAGAACACCACAAGAAAATGGTGTGTCAGAAGGGATGAACAGGACAATCATGGAGCGTGCAAGGATTATGAGATTGCATGCTAGTTTTCCCTTATAATTTTGTACAAATGTTGTAGATATTGTTGTTTACTTAATAAATAGAGGACCTTCAAGCTCTTTGGATGGTGGAATTCCAGAGGAGGCATGGATAGGTAAAAAGGTAAACTATTATTTTTTTAATACTTTTGGTTGTGAAGCATTTTTCCATATTGATAAAGAAAATAGAACAAAGCTTGAGGAAAAATCCAAGAAGTGTACCTTTATTGGATACCGTGTTAATGATTTTGGTTATCGCTTATGGGATTATCAAAATCACAAAATCATTAAGAGTAGAGATGTCATATTCAATGAGAATTTCATGTACAAAGATCAGTTGCAGGGAAAGATACAATAAAAAGATAAACCACAATACACAATGTTTGATGAGATCACTAAAAAATAAATTCCAAAGGTACCAGAAAATCAAAATGTACAACAACAGGAGCAACAGGTACCTCAAACTCCTGCAAGTGTTTTTAGAAGATATATCAAGTTAAGTAGACCCCCTGAACGATACTCTCCTTCATTGTATTATTTATTATTGATTAATTTCGGTGAACCCGAATGTTATGAAGAGGCAATGCAGGTAGACACCAAAAATAAGTGGGAGCAAGGTATGAAAGAGGAAATGGATTCCCTGGTAAATAAGAAGAATTGGGATTTGGTTCAGTTTCCTGCAGGAAAAAGAGCATTGCAGAATAAATGGGTTTACAAGTTGAAGGAAGAAGATGGAGGGAAAAGGTGGTGCAAGGCTAGACTTGTTGTAAAGGGGTTTGCACAAAAGAAAGGTATAGATTTTGATGAAATGTTCTCTCTTGTTGCTAAAATGACTTCAATTAGGACTATTTTAAGTCTTGTGGCAGTAGAAGATTTGCATCTTGAACAGTTAGATGTAAGAACAACTTTTCTCCATGGGGATTTGGAGGAAGAGATTTATATGCAACATCCATATGGGTATGAGGTCAAAGGGAAGGAGAATTTGATATGCAGGTTGAAGAAGATCTTGTATGTCCTAAAGCAAGTTCCATGGTAGTGGTATTTGAAGTTTGGTAGGTTTATGACAGAACAAGGTTATAGTAGATGTCATTCTGATCACTATGTTTATTTTAAAAGGCTAGAAAATGGAAGTTATATTATCTTGCTATTGTATGTAGATGACATGTTTTTTGCAGGGTATAATATGCATGATATAAATGTGCTCAAGAAGAAATTAGCTAATTCATTTGTGATGAAGGATTTGGGTGCTGAAAAGAAAATCCTTAATATGAGAATAACAAGAGACACGAAAAATCGCAAATTGACATTGTCTCAGAGTGAGTACATAGAGAAGGTGTTGTAGAGGTTTAGAATGCAAAATGAAAAACCAGTTAGTACACCTTTGCCCAGCCATTTCAAATTAACTAAGGAAATGTGTTCCAAGACACATGAGGATATAGAATACATGTCCAGGGTCCCTTATTCATCAGTAGTTGGTAGCTTGATGTATGTGATGGTTTGCACAAGACCAGATATTGCACATGCAATGGGAGTTGTGAGCAAGTATATGAACAATCTAGGTAAAGAACATTGGGAGGCAGTAAAGTGGATTCTCAAGTATTTGAGAGGTACTGCTACTCATTCATTATGTTTTGGAGGTTCAAACACTATTCTATATGGATATGTTGATTCAAATATGGCAGGTGATAAATATAGCAGGAGGAGCCCCACAGGGTATGTTTTTACTGTAGGTGGAACAACAGTAAGTTGAATTTTGAAACTACAAAAGGTTGTTTCACTTTCAACAACAGAGGCAGAGTATGTTGCTTCTACATAGGCTAGTAAAGGTATGATTTTGTTATAGAGGTTTATGGAGGAATTGGGAAAGAAGCAGGAGAATAGCAGGTTGTACTGTGACAGTGAGAGTGCCCTTCATCTTACAAATAACTCAGCCTTCCATTCGAATACTAAGAATATACAACTCATGTACCATTTCATATGATCTGTCTTGGAAGATGGACATTTGAAGTTAGAAAAGATACACACTAGACAAAATCTTGCAGACATGTTAACAAATGGAGTAACCAGGGAGAAATTGAGTTCCTGCTTAGTTTTAGTTGGTATTCAAGCATGAAGATGAAGATGAGAAATTTTCCAGGTCCAGGAAGGATCATAATCCAACAGATATAAGAACGGTGGAGTTGTTGAGATCAGTCTCCAAGTGGGAGATTGTTCATTGTGGATCCTGATTATCTTCCTGATTCAAAGGTATTTTTTTTCAGTTGTGTTTATACCCCATGAAGACTTTACACCCTAGAATACTATACACCCCTACACACTGGGGAGTGCATGGGGGGCTTTCCCCCTTGTGGGGTCCGGGGGGGATATCCCCCCGACTGGGGGGTCCGGGGGAAAGTGGACGCCCTACAGTGGTTCGGGGGACATTGTTCCCCGATGGGGCTTCATGGGCGAATCCCTCGAAAGAAAAATTTACTTGTAAATGTATATTGTAATTTCATAGTCAATCTGGACCGTTCATTATAAGGTTGCAGATTTGATGGTAGAAGTTATGTTAGGTTTTTTTTCCCTAGAAGGCAACCATCTTTTATGAGCGAAATGTATTACAGATATGGATTATTGTGAATATTGTATTCTAAGTGAGGATATTGTGAGAGAAAGAAGAGGAAGTTACAGCGGATGTGTTGTAGGTTGTATCCCTTCATTTGCTGGATAATAATAAAGGAAGGATCTAGAAATTTCTCTGGTGGACATATCCCAAACTGTGTGAACCACATATATATGTGTATCTATTGTATTGTGTATCTTCTGTGTTTTATTTCCGCATTTTTTTTTTTTTATTTCTTCGTGATCCTGTTTTTCTAACATGACTTGGGAAAAAATGGAAACCAAGGAAACCGAGTATGGGAGGTTTAAAAGACATAGGGTGAGAGGTCCCCAAGGATATGAGTTGTCACTTGGTCATAAAATCCATTGATCATCAATGTGCTATGATATAAATTTCATACTTTGTGGGGTTTCCTTACTACCCCGATTTTCATTTACCACAAAATCATTGTTGTCGCCCACCTAGTAACCACCCCATTCCCTGCTTCCATAGTCACCTAGTCCTATTAGAATGTTGTCAACAATATTAGTTCCATCCTGTTGACCTCTCATATTAATTAAATTCCAATTCTTTCCAAATATGCAAAATCCCATAGCGGGCGATGGCATTTAGACCTTGATTATTCTCAAAATGTGCCAAATATTCATGGCAGTACGACATGTCACATTCGAATTTATTACATCAAAGTCTGTATGCTTCCTATTATTTATTGTGATGTCGAATACTCTACTCATGTGAGAAGTCTTAATCTGTGGGGTTTCCATGTATGGGGACTACTCACCCCTGTGCTTGTGGGAAGAGTGTCAACCTATCATGTCTACCCCTGGTGGGTCGAGACCCTTATTTACTCGGATATAGTTTTTGGGCCCTTTCCATGGAGGGTCATCATAATTCATGGTTGGGAAATGGAAAATATATTAGCTTCCCAACCCTAAGTTGGATTCCAACACTAACTTGCATG
The DNA here is from genome assembly GCA_010110895.2 of Picea sitchensis. Taxonomy (NCBI): domain Eukaryota; kingdom Viridiplantae; phylum Streptophyta; class Pinopsida; order Pinales; family Pinaceae; genus Picea; species Picea sitchensis. The sequence continues at coordinate 225,451 of SNQJ01S0015406.1, read as the reverse complement.
GCCCATTCGTTGGTGCGATGGTAGTCGAAGACATTAGAGGGACAGGACTACGGAGTGGTGCAATGTGCTTGGTTTTTGGATGGATCTTTCATGCATTCATATTCTACTTATCTAGACCACACATCTCATAGGAACACATATTTATGGATATTAACCCCTAATATGAACCTTTCCTTAATTGACAACACTACTTCTGCCCACTTGTGTAGATGTTCGCAATGCACCACCCACCATTGCATAGGTATTCCTTCCATCACTATGTTGAGGGATTATATCTGGTGGTAGAAGGGAAATTTATGCATTTGGTAAAGGAATTTTTCCATTGATTGTATTCCATCAAAGTGATATGGAGTATAAGTAATGAAGCCAACCTCGCACGCTATGGTGGTAATTTGTGAACATCTCGTAGTAGAGACTTCATATAGATTATTATGCCATTTCTTCGTAGCATCTTCTGAATTTGTGTCATATGATCACACACTTCTCCAACTCATCTCTCCATATATTGTGGGATTGATGTAATTATCTCTACTCCCTATGATTTGATAAATGTTCTCAATAATGGAAATTTGTGCATCCTTGTTCATAGGTTCATTCATTCAGATATAATGGTACAATCACATGCAAGGTATCCATGTCATAGGATATTTTCCTTTTCTTCATATTCAACACTGCATTATTGTCAAATTCACAGTTAATACCAAGTAGTGTGGGGTAGGGATATGAATTTTCATGATCTCAATCACTTCTAAGTCTGTCTTAGTCTTCAACCCTTCAATTCTCACTTATACTTGTTCTAGTCGATCGATAGGAAAGATTTTATATTAATTAGCCAATCTAAGTTGAATGGGGGACCACACCAAGTTACGATTTCCCATCAACTCCCATGATTTCTTTGGTAGGATTTTCACATCGGATCCCAGATCCAATATGACACCATCCATCTCATAGCTTCCGAGTTCAACCATCATCTTGAACTCTCTTCATGTGCGCTTATGTTTTCTCACCTGGAACAAATCCATTTATGGTAATGGGGAAGATATAAATACATTTTCTTCTTCTTTCCCCATACATATTGTTAACATATGTGTAAACCTCCTTGTAGCATCATGATCACTTAACATTTTCAAACAATAGCTCAAGAAGTTACTTACGAGATATTCTACTTTCTCTTCACAACTAGTGTTGCATAATGTTTTTTCTTGTGTTGTGCATCGCATCTCTTTGCACATGTTCTCCTCTATTTCCTTTTATTTTTCCTATCATACCTCTTCCTTCCTATGGGCTTCTTCCAACGACCACTTTTTAGTGTTTTGTATTTCTTTGAGCACACAATCTTTCTCTAATGATGTTTGTGTGGTGCACTACAATTATTCATGGATGCGGGCCTCCTCTAAGGTACTTTTTGTTGTGTTGTACCTCCTTCTGAACCCGAGATTCCTCTAACGACAGTTTCATCATGCATTACAATTATTTGTGTACTCTCTCCTCCTCTAGAGCCCTATATGCATCACACAAAAACTACTTATGTTGTGCAATGTCAAACATGGGAGTGGCTTTCTTTGCTTTTATAATATTCCCTTCTACGTTCTAACCTAAGATTTCCCCATGCCCTAATTATGTTCCTATGTTAATTCCTCCTTGGGTTACCACACATACATCAACTTATTCATCCTTCTTTTGATTCATGTGTGGGTCTATAATTACCATGTTTCATTTTTCTTTCTTCTCTTCCCACTTCTTCAACAAGTCGAAACAATGTTCAATGGCATGCTCGATATTGTAGTAGTACCCAAAGAGAGCATGTAATTTGGTACAAAATCTCAAAATGTGGCTTACCTCACCACAATTAAAGAAAGTAGGTAGTCTTCCTCCACCTCCACCAAATCCTCATCCTATGCCTTTTCTATGTCCTCCTCTCGGACCTCCTTGGTATCCACCTCTATCTACATCTCTATGGTTGCCACCTTTCTACTCTTCTTGGACTTGAAAGGAATCATGCATGTAGTCCTACATCAACTGAAGAGACCGAAATTTGTTCACATCATTCCACATGTATTTGTATAACTCACAAAATGGAGTATTCTTAGTCTTCTGGTACTTCTAAAGTGTTTGACATCGTGGAGGGATATGTCCCCATCATCTACAAATCTGACACCACTCGGTCTAAGGCCTAGTAAAAAATGGATTATGCACACTTGTCATGAAGTATATTCCCAATGTATGACATTCATAAGGCTTGCGGTGACCTTTAGATTGGCATGTAGTACACCATATGTGTTCATGCACCACTTTCATCTTTTCCATATCTTGCAATTTCATTGTAATATTTGCAATTTGGGACTGAACCTGCACCAATCCTACTAATGTCTCACCAACTCCTAGCATAACTTTGTTGGTGCATAATGGGTAGACCCAGGGTTCAACATGAAGTCACCAAAAAATCCTCAGATACCAGCCCTTTCGACATCACCCACAATCAGGTGAAGTCTCACCCGAGGTATGTATGCGAACTGCAAGAACCAGGTTTCCGCAGTGATGAAGGGATGGGAGGCAGTCCTCATAACAATAACACTTAGAATTTGTTCATTATACCTTATATCAGGTGTGAAGAAACATAATAACATGTAACATATTCATAGAAACAAAACATATAACATATGTGCAACAAACAAAACAATCACATCATAACACATAGACACCATGATTTAACGTGGTTCACCCAAGATGGGCTAGGTCCACAATGACTAACTTATTATTATATTATTCATAACACCCATTAAAAAATATGTACACTATGCTCATACATTATTCCCTTTCTGTCTCCTATCTCTCTATCTCCTTCTATCACTCTTCACTCTTACATGTCTCACATACCTTGCATACAAACTTACTTATCTCTTCATACATTACATTACATTACATTCACTCTTATCTATCCCAAAACCCTTACATATTTATACAAATACAATAGGGCTTATCCCATATCAATGGACCCAAAATGCCTAATGGCTTCCAATGATCTTCCTTGTTTTGTGTGTGTTTATCCTTGAAAGATAAACACGTGTTTATCTTGTGTGCATGTTTATCCTTTAAAGTGTGCAGTTCCCAAAAATGGTCCCAAAATCCTTTCCCAACAAGCCCTCAACACTCACATGTGACTCATCCTGAGAAGCTTATTTCTTCTACTGCGCTTCCTGGCATGTCGTAATGAACTTATGAAAATATTCCTTTTTGGTTGCAACCTTCTCTCTTGCCTGTGCTTCTTTCTACAAAATCCTCTTTGTTGTCAGCATGGTAATGGGGTTCTTCAGTTTCTCTGCATTGTCTTTCATTTCTTTCTTTACTATGCCTTGTGTAGCCACAAGTACTTTTTCACCCAAAATACTTCCTCCTACAAAAACTCAAACTTCTACGCAAGAGTCTATTGTTCATCTCTTATCTCGCTGATCTTGAGGTACAACTGGATATTTTCAAATATTACAGTCATTCGTTCTGTTTTTCGTAGAGTGTTTATTATCTCTTTGAACTTTTGTGCCTTATGTTATTCTTGTGCATGATATTCCACAAAGAAACATACCTTGTTTCCAGGAACAGTTGTTGCATACCTTCCACGAATTGAGTTTCTTATGGCTCTCTCCATGAAATCAATTCAATCAAAATTAGTAACCATGCATAGTGAAACTTCGTTCCTTTCTCCTATGCTTCCCTGCAATTGGTTAAAAACCAGTTCACCAAAAATGTCTCCCAGGTCATCTGCACTCTTTTTGTGCACTTTTCTATTGTTGCTATTACTCCTGTTGGCACTTGATGTCTGCGACATTTCTTGAGTAACTTGCAGGTTAACACCTGCGTCGCAAACTTGACGGAATCATCATTGATGCTCACGACATCTAATCTATGCACTCCTCTATGCCTGCCATATTTATCCTTCATCCTTTCCACTAATGATTTTTCCTGCACCTTATCTGTGAACAAGGGTAGTGAGTCTTCCCTTATTGTCAACAATCCTATAATTTGCACTATAATTTGGGTGTCGATTGACACTGGTCTGTCCAACCAGAGAAACCCTTCATGGACGCAACTCAACAATAACTTGATGCAAATGTTGATTTTTGCACTTTTGCCAAAATGTGGGATCCGCAACAAGTTCAATATTCTTTTTCATTGTAGTCTTGTTTCCCACTCCTGCTACTCAACGGTGAGTACTAGTGAGTTCGGGAAGATTCCTATGTGCATATAGTTTTGTGGTAGTAACTCCAGAAATTTATTTAGGTTTTCTAGATCGTGGTATGAAAACCACAGAATTCCTATTGCACCCAACATATCTCCCTCAACAGTCATCCCAAGTGGAATCATCGGTGTAACAAGATCATACTTCAGCTCCTTGGGTAGACTAATGTGATTTTTTGTTGGCTTCTTGTGTGGCACATATGCCCTTGGAAATTGGATTGTATTTGATGCCTATGCTCTCAGGGTTTCTTCCTTTAAAGGTGTTGATTCCTTCTTAGTGCACAATTTCTTTGTTTGTGATGTGTACTATCCTTCCTTTGGTGGCATCATTGCTTTCTGCAACTCATCTCTATCTGCAACTCACTCGACTATCTCCCCTGTAAGCTTTGGCTCTCCTCTGGCTCTCTATTCTCCTTGAATGTTTGAGCAACATTAACCCTTTCTTGTCACCCCTCATATGATTTTATAGGTTGTTGAGAGTTGTTTCATTCATCTTCGCACCCAAATTTTTAGTCCCATCTGATTTTATTCACATTCAATTCTCTTCCAAATCCTACATTAATTTCATATTTTTTGGTGGATCATGGTCTAGATTTGCTAGCCTGTCAAAATCTGGTCGTCTCTTTTCATTTATGACTAAGTGTTTCCACCATCTCTCCATCATGTTTTATTTTTAATTATTTTCCCGTCATCCGTGTAAGTCTTTTATTCTGGCTCTGTGCACAATCTAATTCTCCTTTCTACATGCCTTCCCCTTCCTTTATTCATTTCTACGACATTTTCTTGTTCATTGCTTTTTTTTCTAATTTAACTCTTTGAACAATGCCCGATTAAGAACTTCAAGATTCTTGTCTCTTCAAATGTTTATTGCAGCTTTCCTCAAGCTCTTTTTTTCTTTTTCTTTTCTTTTTCTATAATACAGATAATATAATTCAAATATTATGATACACATACTACGCAATCAGGATAGTGCGTGGAAGCATGACTGTCCCTATATAGTTTTAGTTGACTATTGTTGGCTAGTCCTTCCATGATTTCCCTATTCAATTTCTCCAATTGAACAACACCTGCCTTTGTCACAAATCTTATGGCATACAGACCGAACTAGTGCATTTGGAACTTTCTAGGGTGCTACAAAAATTTGTTATCATACAGAAAAACTAGGTCTC
>SNQJ01S0015406.1:205597-220039 GCA_010110895.2 Picea sitchensis | reverse complement strand
AACAGTCATCCCAAGTGGAATCATCGGTGTAACAAGATCATACTTCAGCTCCTTGGGTAGACTAATGTGATTTTTTGTTGGCTTCTTGTGTGGCACATATGCCCTTGGAAATTGGATTGTATTTGATGCCTATGCTCTCAGGGTTTCTTCCTTTAAAGGTGTTGATTCCTTCTTAGTGCACAATTTCTTTGTTTGTGATGTGTACTATCCTTCCTTTGGTGGCATCATTGCTTTCTGCAACTCATCTCTATCTGCAACTCACTCGACTATCTCCCCTGTAAGCTTTGGCTCTCCTCTGGCTCTCTATTCTCCTTGAATGTTTGAGCAACATTAACCCTTTCTTGTCACCCCTCATATGATTTTATAGGTTGTTGAGAGTTGTTTCATTCATCTTCGCACCCAAATTTTTAGTCCCATCTGATTTTATTCACATTCAATTCTCTTCCAAATCCTACATTAATTTCATATTTTTTGGTGGATCATGGTCTAGATTTGCTAGCCTGTCAAAATCTGGTCGTCTCTTTTCATTTATGACTAAGTGTTTCCACCATCTCTCCATCATGTTTTATTTTTAATTATTTTCCCGTCATCCGTGTAAGTCTTTTATTCTGGCTCTGTGCACAATCTAATTCTCCTTTCTACATGCCTTCCCCTTCCTTTATTCATTTCTACGACATTTTCTTGTTCATTGCTTTTTTTTCTAATTTAACTCTTTGAACAATGCCCGATTAAGAACTTCAAGATTCTTGTCTCTTCAAATGTTTATTGCAGCTTTCCTCAAGCTCTTTTTTTCTTTTTCTTTTCTTTTTCTATAATACAGATAATATAATTCAAATATTATGATACACATACTACGCAATCAGGATAGTGCGTGGAAGCATGACTGTCCCTATATAGTTTTAGTTGACTATTGTTGGCTAGTCCTTCCATGATTTCCCTATTCAATTTCTCCAATTGAACAACACCTGCCTTTGTCACAAATCTTATGGCATACAGACCGAACTAGTGCATTTGGAACTTTCTAGGGTGCTACAAAAATTTGTTATCATACAGAAAAACTAGGTCTCGACTCTCCCATATGGAACTTCTTCTATTTAATATGTTTGTCATGCCATGCCTTTTCATGTGTTTTCTAAACCTATTGATGAAATCCAGTGACAAAGTGGTCTTCCTCCAATTCCACTAGCTCTGATAGTATTTTCTCTATTGTTTCTGAATCTGTGAGCTCTATCAGCGTGACAACGCGCAGACTGGGCACAATGAACTCCATGGGAATAATTGCTTCCTACCTTTACACTAACCAGAATGGTGTTTGTCATGTAAAATTATTACATGTGGTCCGATATGCCCATAGTACTACATGAATCCTGAAGTCCCAATCATCTTTATATACATTACATATCTTCGTCAGTGCATGCTCTAGGATATTGTTAAACGCTTGCACTGTTTCATTCACCTAAGGGTGATAAGGTGTGCTCTTCTGGTGATAAATATGAAATTATTTTGTCAAAGCAACAATAATATTATTCAAAAAGATGGGTCCCCTAATCACTCATAAGGATTCTCGGAAATCCAAACCTTGTGACAACATTCTCAAAGAGAAACAATGCAACAATATCCAAGCTGCAATCTCTAACATGTTCTTCTTCAACCCATCATCTCAAGTAATCTTTCGCAATGATTATATGTCTTTCTCTTGACATTTTTGTTGGTGGATTGATTGGTCCAATGAAATCAACTACCCATTTTTCAAAATCCTGTAATGTAACTTGAGGTATTAAAGGAATCTCATCTCTTCTAGATGGCTTCCCAACTTGCTAACAAACATCACAGGTTTGACAAAACTCCTTAGCATCCATATGAAGGGTGGGCCACCAAAGTATTGATAGAAAAAAAAATTGAACCATCTCTTTCCCTACATAGTGGCCTCCCGCAATTCCTTCATGTTCCTATGATAGTAACATAGGCCTCTCATTCTACAATACACATCGTTGAACAATACTATTCACCCCTAACTTATACAAATTCCCCGCTATAAGTTGATAATCTACCACCTTTACTACTAACTTCTTATTTTATGTAATTGTAAAGTTGGGTGGGGCTACTCCTATGCTCAAGAACTGAAAAATATCTACAAAGTAATACTCAACCATCCATACTATAAACAAGTGCATGTCTGGTAGAATGCCATCTACATTTCCTGCATCTTCCCCTGTTAATATGTGTGACAAATGATCAGGTCATGTATTTAATTTTCCTGGTTTCACAATCACTTCAAAATCATACTCATGAAATAATAACAACCATATGCATATCTCTTCCCCAAACACTGTCTTATTGACTAAGTATCTCAGCGTAGAATGATCTGTGTACATCTTAAGATGTGATTATAGAAAATAATTCCTAAACTTTTGTAATTCATACACCATGGCTAGTTCTTCACACTCTATAGTAGTGTAATTATGCTAAGTAGTTGACATATTTCTGTTGGAAACTGCAATGGGATGATCCAAACCTCCTTCCTCTCACTGAGTTAGAACTGCACCTAACTCTATCGATGATGCATATACGTGGACATGGAATTCCTTCTTCCAATCTAGAAATACTAAAATTGGAGCAGTAACCAATTTCTGCTTCAAGGTATCCAAACTTTGTTGACATTCATCATTCCATTGAAACTTGACCTCCTTATTGAACAAATTTTCTAGAGGGGTTGTGATCTGCGCATATCCCCTAATAAACTTCCTGTAGTACCCCATATGACCCAATGTTACGCAAAGTTGTCAAACTGAAGTAGGTGGTGGAAGATCAACAATGACAACAATCTTCGCAGGATCAACCAAAAGTCCTTGTTTACATACTACATGACCCAAAGGATACCAAATGGTGCACAAAAAATACACTTCTTCAATTTCAAGGAAATATGGAACTATCTACATTTGTCCAACATCAAGCACATAGTTTCTGTTAGCGTCAGAAGTCACTCCTGGATTGCGACAGGAGCAGAGCCCAACGCCCATCATTTTTATGTCACGATAAATTTAATGGGTGATCAAATGGGTAGAGACTCAGGATGTTATTGATCTAACTCAGGGACTAGATCTGGTCTGTAAAGAACAAAGGAGGTCTTGATCCAACTTCAGTCAGTGAGTTGATTGCAAAATGAGCAGGTGGAAGATTTTGTGAGAGGAGTGAGTAGAACTACCTCGGGCAACAAGCCTTCAGCAGTTTGCAGAGGAAAAACTCTAAATGCAAGATCCTCTTGGTTCAGAGTTTCGAGGGACTGAAGGGGTGACTTGACTGGATCCTCCAATTCCAAGTCATTCAACGTTGAGAAAATCACAATACTAATTAGAGACAATGCAACTATTACAGTGATCCAACCTACATCATCCTATAATAGCTACAACTCGACTAGATCCTCCAATTCCAAGTTATTCTAACACAATGCAAACAAAGATATGAAAGAAACTGACATTCAGAAGGAACGAAGTCTCAAGAGTCCATGCATAACTAGAATAACCAGTGCTTCGTTAAAGATTTTACAATCGGGAGCCTTACTCAACCATCAATACTAAACAAAATACAAAAACTGAGTACATATACTCAGAAAAATTTGCACAACAGAGACATGCTAGAATTTTAGGATGGGGCATCTCTTCAATCAAATCTGGCCTACACTCCTCTGTCATATGCCATATTAACTCTGCATGGCTCATGCCAGGGGGTAGCTAAGAACTTAAATGTTGGATTAACGTGCGCAGACTTCCCTGGTGAGTCAAGGACATTGACATGGCTTCTATGGGAAAACCAATACAGAGGACCACCTCTGGCAGACTTCCTGCCGGGACATCCATACCTTGCAATTAATGAGTGAGGCGAGGTTTCAACCACCCTATCTCTTCTTCATTCACTTCGAGCAGGTATCAGGATCGAGATCAAGTTGAACTGGCACCTGGAGAACACGGTGATCCCTTCTGCAGCTAAACCCAGTGCTTCGGCCCTTTGCGCAACTTTTTCTATCGCCCCCAAGTGACTACGGGATGTGACCCTGTGCCTATCTTCAAAGGCACTTTTGGCACTTCGCGTCTCGTAGCTGGGAGGAGGTTGTTCCTCATGCTTCAAAGTTACGATAGGTGAAACAATGACATAGCCTAATCACATGCCACGCGTCCCTCTGGATGGACGGCTGAGATCTTCCGGCGATACTGTGGGCCCATGTCCTGAATGCTTTCGGTGCTTCGCATCTCACAGCTATGAAGGAGCTACTTCTTGTGCTTCAGAGTCGTGATGGGTGAAAAGGTGAAAAGCCCGATTGCGCACCACGTGTCCCTGTGGAATGGATGGCTGAGACTGCTCCATGATACTGTGGGCCCGGGTCCAGGACTCCTTCGGCACTTCGCATCTCGCGGCTCCCAGTTGTAAAGAAAAGCATTTCAAGGTCGCGATGAGCGAAGTAGTGACATAGCCTAATGGTGCACCACATGTCCTTCTGGATGGACGGTCCTGATCATTTCACGAATGTAATATAAGCACCATCCATCGCGCAAATCGTGGCGCAACTCTGTTAACTGTGATTTCTCGCCGACCGTCGATCTGCTTCGCCAATTGATCCTTGTCGTTGAAATCAGACTGCCCACTCGCTTGATTTTAAAACCCGAAATGAACTTCTTCTGTGGGCTGCACTCAGCACTTAGGCTGCGGCCTTGGACTAGAACGCATTTGATGGGTTTCCACACCCCATTTCTTCGCATTCTACATCAAGGGAGTGAAATCGGGAAAAAACACCCCGCTTGCAAGAATTGGTGTTAACATTAGGCTCTATGGGAGATAGAGTCATCCCTGTGATGCTCTAAGAACTCATTTTGCAGCTTCAGTGCCTTCTGTTGGGCTATGGAGTCATTTATTAAGCCGAAAAATAGAAACGAAAATAAACAAAGAACCAAAAGGACAATATTTACAAACAAAGGAGTCGTCTAAGGCTCAAACAAAACACTTCTTCAGAAAATTCCCATTTACTAGGATGTTGAAAACCTCTTCACCCTCCAAATCCTGCAACCTGTACGTGTTGTTTGAGAAAACCTCGGAGATTTTGAAGGGCCCGATCCATAGGGCGTCAAACTTTCTGTGTTTTCCCTTATCCTATACGGGTGCATCCCACTTAAGCACCAAATCCCCAATCTCAAACTCTTTCTTCTTGACCTTCCTGTCAAAAGCCAATTTGACCTTCTGTTGATGGTCTTGAATTTTGTCCATTACCTGCTCTCTGGCCTGTTGGACTTCCACCAGTTGATGAACTCTTCTGATCATGTCATCAGGCTCTTCTTGATAATCCTGGAAGAACTTTGCTACAGGAATGGCTAGCTGAGAAGGGAAAAAAACTTATGCTCGATAAACTAATTGGAAAGGGGAGATGCCTATAGATCTCTTTGTGGTCACTCGATCGACCCATAGAGAGAATTTCAACTTTGAATCCCAGGCCTTTTTGTTATTCTCCAATAGTCTTTTGATGATCCTTATCAAGCTTTTGTTGGAGGACTATGCTAAACCATTTCCCTGGGGATAGTATCGGGTGGAGTGAATCAGTTTGATCCCAAATTGCTCACAGAACTCGGCTAACGGCTCAGCCTTGAAAGAGGTTGTCTTATCAATGACGATCTTGCTTGGGCAACCTAACCTTGTGATGAGGTCTTCCAAGAATCCAATGATTACCTTGTGGGAAGCACTCCTAGTGGGAATAGCTTCTATCCATTTAGTAAAGAAATCCGTGGCAGTTAGGATCCATCTGTGTTGCCCACTAGAAGTAGGATAGATTTCTCTAATAAAATCTAGGCCCCATTGCTGGAAAGGTCCCGAAACAACCATAGGCTTTAAAGGTAAAGACTTGAGCTGTTGTTTTCCTGCAAATCTTTGACATTTGATATAGGCTCTGACCTTTCTACAGATGTCAGTGAATACGGTGGGCCAGTAGTATCATGCCCTGAGGACATTGGCTATAGTGAAATTCAACGATGATCCTATCAGCCTCTTGTGGATTCATACATTTCAAAATCACCCCCAGGGGTTCTTTTCAATATAAAACTTGATCGATAAGGCAGTATCTGACTACTTTGAGCTTCAGAGCTCTTGCCTTGTTTCTTTGTAGGCCATATGGAGGTCGCAACTCCTGCAGAAAATATACGACATCCTTATACCAGGGACATTGATCCAATGGGGGTTCTGCTTGAGAGTCTATATCAGACAGGTGATCCTGCTGATTTTATGAGCATTCATTGATGACACCTACCCCCAAAGCTTTGCAATTTGTTTCAGCCAACAACTTAGCTAAACCTTGACCTTTGATTAATTTGGTAGGACTTATTTCTAATTCAAACTCAAGGATCTTGGCTATCCACTTACTCCTCCTCCCGTCTATGTCAGGATGAATAAGAATATCTTTAACAACGACCAAGGGGACATAAGCAATGATTTTTTACTGTAGGACATAGGTTCTAAAGGCTTTGAGAGCCTTTACCATGGAATATGCCTGCTTCTCCATAATGTCATACCTGACTTTGGCATCCCTTAGAGATCTGCTAAAATAGGCAATAGGTTGCTCTAGCCTGGCCTCGTTTGTATGTAATAAAACAACAACCACTATGTCAGGTGAGGCAAAGGAGAAAATAAGGAAATCCTTTGAGTAATCGAGACTGATAAGCACAAGCGCTTTAGTCAAGGCCTTCTTTATCTGCTCAAAGGAATTCGTGATTCAAAATTCCACCTCACTTCATTTCCTTTCCTCAACATGGTTGTTATAAGTCTTACCCCTTCAGCAAAGTTAGAAACAAATCTCCTTAGAAAATTAATCTTACCAAGGAAAGATTGGACCTCCTTCTTGGATCTTGGGATTGATAAGGCCTGTATTGCATTAACTCTGCTAGGATCAATCTTGACTCCTTCGACTGATACTTTCCCTCCTTCATGGAGAACAGAGATTTCTTGGGATTCAATGAAATGCCAAAACTCCTACATTTCAGAAAAACCTTCCTGAGATGAAAACAATGTTCTTTATCAGATTTGGAAAAGACTGTTATGTCATCCAGGTAGATGACCACAAACTTATCCCTTTCCCCAATGAAAGCTATGTCCATGGCACGTTGTAACGTTGCCCCTACATTCATCAATCCAAAAGTCATTTTAGCGTACATGAATGTGCCCCATGGGGTGGTAAATGTCGTCTTTTCCCTATCCTCGAGCAAAACAGAGATTTGATTGTAGCCAGAGAAACCATCTATCATGGAAATCCTGGATGCTCATGTTACCCTCTACAATATATGTTCCATTTTTGGTAATGGGTAATTGTCCTTTCGTGAGCTCTGGCTCAGGTTTCTAAAATCTACATAGAGTCTGATTTCTCCATTCTTCTTCCTTACTGGGACCAAGTTGGCCACCCACTCTGAATATCTCAGTGGCACGATGATCTGGGCCTATAGAAACTTCTTCACTTCCCTCTCCATGATAGGCAACTGCATAGGATTGATCTGTCTTAGCTTCTACCTAAATGGCTTTGCCTCCTTTTTCAACGGGATTTTATGCTCAATGACAGAAGTGTCATATGTTTTGATATTTTCATAGGTCCAGGCAAAAACATCAGCAAAATCCCTCAATAGTTCATCGTATTCTTCCCTCTGCTCCTTTGTTAGACTTCTGGATAATTTGACAAACATAGGTTCATTCTCAGTGCCAATGTTGCACTGAGTTGTATCAGCGTCGTCCTCTGAGATTTCCCCTTTTAATGCCACATCATTTCTATCAAAAGCCTTTCCAAAGGAGCCAGTCCCCTTGGAATATGATTGTTGGGCATCTGCACAATGCTACGCTCTGCAATCTTATTCAGAAAATTACCCTCATCAAGTCATTCTTCAGAGACAGAGTCTTGGTCAATATGCATCTCTGAAAATTCTTCGACAGTCTCCAAGAATCTTTTGATCTCAAGATCATCCTTGAACACCTTCCAATATTTGACATTGTCAGGTATGGAGGGCCTGTATTTTACTTCTACATCGTATCTGAATTTGGGTGGCAAGGGAACTTTGAAATTGCTTGTTGATGTAGCCAAGGAATCTACCATTGTGTTCTTCTCTCTTGGGGTGAAATAAATGTTAAATGCTGAGAAGAAACTGTCAATTAGGTCTCATACCTTGTTTCTGTAACTCCTGAGTCGAGGATGCTTAGCCTGATAAGTGTTTCTGATCTGCTGGACTATCAATTTTGCATCTCCGAACACTGTTACCTCCTGAATTCCCATTTCTTTTGTATACCTTAAACGTAGAACAAGAGCTTCATATTCTACCACATTATTAGTTTATTCAAATTCAAGCTTGTATGATAGAGACATGGTTTCCTATCAGGTGACACAAAAAGTATTCCAGCACCAACACCTTCCCTGGAAGAGGCTCCATCAAAAAACATTTTCCGGACGGAGGTGATGGGGAAAGAAAATTCATGAGAAGTGGTGGGTTGCTTTCTAAGTTTTAGAAGAGGCTTGGGAGCATTAGTGAGCTATAGTAGACTGGAACCTAAATCAATGTCAAGGGCAAAGATAGGATGGTTGGTAGGATTGGCTTCATCACTGATTATATAGGCTAGTTGGGCCTCTCTGTACAACCTCCTGTGTTCCCCTCCAAAGAATGGAATGATGGCATATGTGAGATCCATATGCAATGTTCCTCCAAGATTTTTAATCCAAGACCTAGACAACAGCATGCCAAACTTGGGGGGAACATCAACTACAACAATGTCCATGACCACACTCTTCATTGGCATCTGAAATAAAGAGACCACCAAATCTTTGATGACTCCAAGACATTGCACCCTCCTTGAATCAAAAGAGTACAAATCATGGTAAGCCTTTGTCACTTCCAGTCCCAACTCTTCCATGACTATTTTGGGCATAAGGTTGTGGGAAGCTCCTGAATCCATGAGGCAATTATGCAACACTTTATCATGTATGTTCAAGGAGGTGTAGAAGGGAGGGGATGAATCATCTCTATCTTCTACCATGGGACCTAGGACGACTGCTGGCTTTTCATCTTGGATATTTATTGAGTCGGTGGAAGGATGGGGGGGTTGAGATTGTAGCAGTTTGGCGAGGGACCTATTGAAATCTTCATTTTTAACTAGTTCGGAAAGGGGTACAGGAATTCTAATCTTCTAAATCTCATGCTCAAAACTAAAGGAGGGGAGAGACTTAGGAGCTTCCCTTACCTCGGAGGCAGGTTCCTTGGCTACTGGTGAATCATTCTGAGCTTTCTTTTCTTTAGTAGTGGTTGCTGCAACTTTAGTAGGCCTTTCCGCCATGAGCGGCTGATCCTGGCTATCAAAATTTCCTTCTTTCCGTTTTGACCTGAGATTGTATCTATTAGGAGTGTTGTTGTCCTTTTCCCCTTTACTCAACTCATTGATTTGAGTGTTGATAAGGGATTCTTCATATGAAGATTGAGTCAAATGAGGAAACGGGGAAGTATCCTCGATGTAGTGGATCTCAGGGTCAAGTTCATCCACCTCCTCCCCTTCCTCGTGAGTGACTAGGCTATTCTGGAGAGGGGTCTGAATCCTCTGATCATCCCTGTCTCTACTTCTTTGTTCCTTTGGTAAAGTCTGTGGCATATTGTTACCGGGCCTCCTGAAACCTCTGTTATTAGTATTCTAGGGGTTTATGTACGTGGGCTTCCCCTCTAACTCCCACTTATCCATTCTATCCGAAAGGGATTTCAATACTTTAGCCACCTCATCCATTTGAAGGGGAAGGGGAGAGGAATGGGATGAGGAGGCCTCTGTCCTTCTCCTGGATATGTCTCTGTTAACCTTATTCCTGAGTCGATCTACAACCAATATGTTAGACTCTACTTCCACGGATGCGTCCTGCATGTGAGCCAGGGTGGTGGCTCTCATTTCCCTCAGCAGGAGGCAGAAATCAAGATCAAAATAACTGGCATAAGTGATCTTTACAAAATCTTCGAAGGGCTTTATCTCGGTGGGGATCTTATTGTACATTTTATTAAATATTTTGGAGAAGTCAGAGACAGAATCTCCTTCCTTTCTCTTCAAAGACCCAAACTCAATCATATAATACATGAAGTCCTTTTTTTCTCCCCATTGTCTCAAAAAGGCACTATCCAAAGCCTCAATCCCATCAATAGATCTAGGAGGCAGGGCCCTAAACCATTTTCTAGCCTCACCTTCAAGACTATGGACGAAAATCCTCATCCATACATCTGCATGCATGATAACATGACTATCTGTAAAACTGTAGTAAGCTTCAAGGTGTTCTTCTGTAGTTATGTCCCCTTCGCCTGTAAACTTGGGTAGCTGCTTGAGGTAACCATCTGCTGGAAGAGCATTGAGAGGCTGAGGTAATACAAGGGGAGCATACCTAGCAGCTATAATAGCCTCCATCCTGGTCATGGGGGGATTTTCTCCTGCCATAGGAATATTAGGTAGAGGAGAACTCGGAGGAGAAGGAGTTCGAGAAGGGGATACTGGGAATGAGCTTCCAGGAAACAATGGGGGATTTAGGGAGAGAGCTAACTGGCTTGAGTCAGCAGATGCTTGTTTCTGTGCAGAAGTGGAAACAATAAAAAGAGGAGGAGTGGTAAAGCTAGGAGTGGGGAAGTCTCCTGTGGTCCTGGGTCTACGCCCAGGTACAACTTTAGGGGAAAGGGGAGTGACAAGGATTTCTCCCCCCAATCCCAGACTGGGAGGGGAAAACTCAGCAAGAACACTCCCAAAATTCAGGAAACGGGAAACTTCAGAAAAAGGTCTACTGGGAAACTGAGGAGGAGAAAATGGAGTTTCTACAGAAGGAGATGATGGATTACCTGGTTCGGCGGTGGAAGCTTCTCCTTCAGAGGCCTTTCCTTTTCTGAAAATTGCCTCTGGATCAGCTATAGGTGTAGCTAGAGGCATCTTTGGATGTGACTGCGTATGTCTGCCTCTGGAAGCCACAACTAAAATAGCGGATTCGCTCCAGTGGATTCGTCACAATGGAGTCGCCAGGTGCACAATAGCAATATTCAAAGGCTCTGATGTCTGATGCACCTTCAGAATCAGAGGCTCAATGTCATTCAATCCCGGGGAAAATTTTCAACTTCGTCCCCGGCAACATCGCCAGAAATGTTAGCGTCAGAAGTCACTCCTGGATTGCGATAGGAGCAGAGCCCAATGCCCATCAATTTTATGTCACGATAAATTTAATGGGTGATCAAATGGGTAGAGACTCAGGAAGTTATCTCTCTAACTCAGGGACTAGATCTGGTCTATAAAGAACAAAGGAGGTCTTGATCCAACTTCAGTCAGTGAGTTGATTGCAAAATGAGCAGGTGGAAGACTTGGTGAGAGGAGTGAGCAAAACTACCTCGGGCAACAGGCCTTCAGCAGTTTGCATAGGAAAAACTCTAAATGCAAGATCCTCTTGGTTCAGAGTTTCGAGGGACTGAAAGGGTGACTTGACTGGATCCTCCAATTCCAAGTCATTCAGCGTTGAGAAAATCACAAGACTGATTAGAGACAACGCAATTGTTACAATGATCCAACCTACATCATCCTATAACAGCTACAACTCGACTGGATCCTCCAATTCCAAGCTATTCTAACACAATGCAAACAAAGATATGAAAGAAGATGACATTCATAAGGCAAGAAGTCTCAAGAGTCCATGCATAACCAGAAATAACCAGTGCTTCATTAAAGCTTTTACAATCGGGAGGCTTGCTCAACCATCGATACTAAACAAAATACAAAAACTGAGTACATATACTTAGAAAAATTCGCACAACAGAGGCATGCTAGACTTTCAGGATGGGGCGTCTCTTCAATCAAATCTGGCCTGCACTCCTTTGTCATACGCCATATTAACTCTGCATGGCTCATGCCAAGGGGTAGTTGAGACCTTAAATGCTAGATTAACGTGCGCATATTTCCCTAGTGAGTCGAGGACATCGGCATGGCTTCTGTGGGAAAACCAGTACAGATAACCACCTCGGGCATACTTCCTACCAGGACACCCATACCTTGTAATTAATGAGTGAGGCGAGGTTTCAACCACCCTCTCTCTTCTTCATTCACTTCGAGTAGGTATCAGGATCAAGATCAAGTTGAACTGGCACCTGGAGAACATAGTGATCCCTTCTCTAGCTAAACCCGGTGCTTTGGCCCTTTGCGCAACTTTTTCTATCGCCCCCAAGTGACTATGGGCTGTGACCCTATGCCTATCTTCAAAGGCGCTTTCAGCACTTCGCGTCTCGTGGCTAGGAGGAGGTTCTTCCTCATGCTTCAAAGTTACGATAGGCGAAACGATGACATAGCCTAATCACGCGCCGCGCGTCCCTATGGATGGGCGACTGAGATCTTCCGACGATACTGTGGGCCCAAGTCCTGAATGCTTTCGGTGCTTCGCATCTCGCAGCTATGAAGGAGCTGCTTCTTGTGCTTCAAAGTCATGATGGGCGAAAAGGCGAAAATCTTGATCGCGCACCACGTGTCCCAGCGGAATGGATGGCTAAGACTGTTCCGTGATACTGTGGGCCCAGGTCCGGGTCCGGGACTCCTTCAACACTTTGCGTCTCGCGGCTCCCAACTGCAAAGAAAATCATTTCAAGGTCGCGATGAGCGAAGTAGTGACATAGCCTAATCGCGCACCACGCGTCCTTCTGGATGGATGGTCCTAATCATTTGACGAATGTAATATAAGCACCATCCATCACGCTAATCATGGCACAACTCTGTTAACTACGATTTCCCACCGACCGTCGATCTGCTTCACCAATTGATCCTTGCCGTTGAAATCAGACTGCCCGCTCGCTTGATTTTAAAACCCGAAATGAACTTCTCTTGTGGGATGCACTCAGCGCTTAGGCTGCGGCCTTGGACTAGAATGCATTTGATGGGTTTCCACACCCCATTTCTTCGCATTCTACATCAAGGGTCTGAAATCGGGAAAAAACACCCAGCTTGCAAGAATTGGTGCTAACAGTTTCAATATGGTCCTTCAACAAACTAAACAATGTCAATCATCCAAATATACTTCTGGGAATTTATGAATAAATTCTTTAAAAGTTGCGACAACAACTCGGGAAAATATTGTTGGCGCATTTTTCAACCCGAAAGGAATGACTGTATACTAATAACATCCCCATTATGTCACAAATGTTTTCTCTTTTTCATATCAGTAATGGTCTGGTTATCAAAATCCCAATAGAGTCTAAGTAACATTGGATAAGGTTTACTACCATCCACCATCTCGATTACCTCAAAATATGTTGTGTCGTGCACTCCATCGATATTAGCATTCACCCATGTCACTCTTCCAATCTGAACAATCTTGTGTTGATTTTCTAGCCTCAACTGAATTGGTGATTATTTCAACTTTGGTTTTCCCATAATTTACCATGTCTACTTCAGAATGACGTTCACATCAGATCTTGGATCCAAGATGATAGTTTCCATATCATAGTCTCCTACATGTGCATTAAGTCGAAATTTCCTATTCATCCTTTTCTTGCACTATACCTGGTTGATTTCTCAATGTGCACCAAGTGTTTCTTTATCTCGCATATCTTGCATACACACTTACCTAGATCTTCATACATTGCATTGCATTCCCTCTTATCTATCCCAAAGCCCTTACATATTTATACAATAAAAATAGGTCTTAGCCCATATCAATGGACCCAAAATGCGTAACAGATTCTAACGATATTCCTTCTTTTGCATGTGTTGATCCCTGAAAGTGTGTCAAATGGATTTCCTTCCTTTTCATGTGTCGCGTGGTTCTCAAAAATGGTCCCAAAATCCTATCCCAACAAACTTCAAGGTGCATCACAATCTCTGCAGCCTCTACCTAAGTGGTCACGTTTTGTTGGGTGAGTAGAACTCAGATATGGGGAAGTAGTCCTGCAATGAACCATTCCCTATGTTGAAGATCTTGGATTTGGAATGTCAATCGATCCAATAATATCTTGAACCATTGGTCATAATCCCATACGGTTTCTCCAATCTGTCACTTGATCTCTTTGATTTCAATGATGCACTTTGATTCCAACCTAGGATTTTAAAACTCCTTAAGCAGATCTCTCTTAATTTATGTCAAGGACCTCATTTGTCCCACTAGCATAATCACCTTGTACTTCATGTACCACCTCAGATCTCTATCCATGAAACGGTTCTCCAGTTGTGTGATCTTCGATGCTCCATCCACGATCCTCTTCATAGAACAAATATCCTCACAGGTGAACCACTATTGCTCTGCATCATCCTTACCCATCCCATGGAATACTGGTAGCCTTGGTGTTGTATCCTAATTCATAATTCTAAATCTAGTGTTGTGTCCTCCCGATTGACTTCTATATGTTGGTGATATTGGTACCGATACTCTTCCCTATGAAGTATTGTTGACTTTGTCTT